>JAUZND010019906.1:0-25859 GCA_034780555.1 Coelogynopora nodosa | reverse complement strand
AGTCATCTAAAAAAAATCGGTCAAGGTCACGGGGGGGAAGGGGGGTGAGTCATCAAAAAAAAATGCGTGGGCGGGGGGGTGGCCTAGATATACACTTTCCATACTACTAATGCCATACTGCGGTTAACGAATAACGAACGATCCACCACCAAAACTCTACTCACTTGAACGTGACCGTAACCGGCTCCGGACAACCGTCGAACATCACCTTGAACCCCTCGGCAAAGTCGCCGAGAAAGCCACTCTTGAAGGTGATGTGGATTGCCTGGTGCCCCCCCGGGTTAATCAACCCATCATCGGGCGTGAACCGGAAACAGTTGGAGAAGCTGGTTCCGCTCGGCTGGAATTTGTACATGGCGTCAATGTCGCCCTTGTTGGCCAACACCAGCTCGTAGGTGTGCGTTGACCCGATGAAGATGAAACCCATGTCGAGGCAGGAAAAGGAGAATTGGATCTTAGGCCCAACGCCCACCCCGGTCACCTTGAGGGCGAGTCGGGTCTCACGGCCAGTCACGTCGCAGAAAGCGTGCCGCTGGTATTCACGTGCATCCGCCGGATTGAAAGTAATCGTGACCTCGCGCGACGAGTTAGGCCAGATCTCGCCCTCGACTGGGTCCACTTTGATCACGTCGTCCTCGAATAGGAGGCCGTCGTTTTGCAGCAGCTGTAGTACATGTGGGATGTGACTCAGGGTGGTGTGCCCATAGTGATTATGGTTACATGCTGTACAGTATAACCCACATATTATGTATTATAAGATGTTTATCTAATAGAACGTTATTAACATGTATTGAAGAGTTTTCTTGGTGTTAATAATAATAAGTCAACAAATTAATCATAAAAATAGATTGTAAATTGACCTTCAATTCCCTTTTTTGAAATAAGAGCGTTATATTGTATATAGTTAAAAACATTATTTATTAATCAACTAAATTAAAAGTTAAATTTAGGTAATACAATAATAGGAATGCAAACAACGTATAATATGTTAACAGTACAATACATTACCATTTTTCAAAATAAAAAGCCGGTCATTTAAAACATTAAAAATATATTATAATCATTGTACAAAGATAATAGCAACGTTTTCAACGTTATAGTATTTTATTATATATGAATACATTTTAATAGAAGGTAAAATTAAATAACAAAAATTATTCAATTTACACATTCACGGAAATTAAATGTCATGAATAGACTATCTCGTAGTTACGTTGCTACCTAATATATAGGATAAACTCAGAATATTTTTCTCAAAAAAATAATATAAGTAAAATTTAAAAATTAGTGTTAAGTATATATATAACATTATTGTTTAAATCATAAAGAATTTTTAATAATATTGGAAAATTAGATTCAATGTAAACATTGAATGTAAACCAGAAATATATATCAAAACTTTGGTTTAATTTCAGTTAAGATAAATAGGTATCTATGTTTATAATGTTTACAGCAAAGCTTCGTAAATGTAATAAAAACTCGATAATTGTACCTTCTATTATAAACAACCCCATTTTGAGTGTAACAAATTTATTATTTGAAATATATGATAATATTGTTCGACAAAATAGACTAAACTTGTTAAACATATTTTTCCAATTATTAAATAAATTGATTATAAAACAAGTTCATTCAATTTTCTTTAGTTTATATCTAACTATTTAAATAATACAATATTGTTGAAATGCATAAATATGCACAAAAAACAATTTAGGTTATATGTCATGGTACATTAAAGTTTTCTAAAAAAAGGTATAGGGCCTAATAAAAAATATATTAATATTCTAAATCCAGATTTTATGATAAAGAATATGAACCGAGTTTTACTGTTCATTTTACAATGTCAATATGAAACTTACACAAAATAATGTTCACGTACCCTTTTCTTATTGAGGAAAGTCCTCGATACAATCGCCAGTTTGTCCTTCATACCCGGGTCTATTTCACATTCATCTATAAATCGCGACGTCTCTGAGTTCTCCTCCAATGAGAGCAGTTCCAGCATCATGTTCCGTTCCATTTCTTCTTCCATCAGCGTAGAGAATCGGGTCCAACGATACTTGGCAATGACGTCACTCCGATTGTGAAGGGTAACTACGCGTTGATTAGCTAAGCCGACGTAAGTGTTTTCCACGCGGACAGACTGTTTGTCAAGACGAACGGAAACGTCTTGGGCGACGCCGTAAAGTTTCACGTAAATCTTTTCACCTAAATAACAATCAAATAGTGGAATTTATATGTCAATTAGAAATACGATTGAAAAATTCACAATTATTCACAGCGTAAATTAAAACATTTCTAATGAATAATACATTTATAATGAATACTAACTTTTTGACAAGGTATACCTTCATTGGATTAAAATTAGTCTGTCTCACATTACTGGAATACAGTTTTAAATATATTTTTTTAATTATTCACTTCTATTATTCAGATTCTAGATATTTACAGTGTAATGTAACATAAAATAATTGTCAATAATTAAATTCGGCCATATTCGGCCTTTTTATGTTGCCGTATATGTGCCCATGACTACAAATCAGGCGAACACGCTAAGGTAAAACGTTGTATCTGTAAAACTGAGTTCATCTGTTTTTTGTATTTAGTAGGCTATAGCATTGTTTATTAGGTGTAGATAATTAAATATAGACTATTCCAATGTAGACACCCAAAATAGATTTAGTTTTTCCAAAACTATTGCTTACTAATTATTTAGGTTCAATTTATGTCTACACAAGTTAGTTAGAATCTCTCTCAATTTTAAAATCAAGAAAAATGTAATGTGTAATTTAGACTATTTATATATTTGCAACAACTTTCTTTACTAGGACCACAATATACAGGTGTAGAAAGCACATAAGATTAGTTCCTTTTTCAACTGCAACTCATCCTTCGAGCTACACATTCGTTATTCCTCCACATCCTACACCAGCTATTAGCTGTAAGTGTTACCGCACAGACGTTCAAAAACATGAACGCGATAAAAAATTCATCGAAACGTACTTGCTGGTAGTTCTGATAACTAACCTTATTGCGGCAGTTTAGTTAAAAATATTTTTTACTACATTGAGAATGTTTCGTCGAAATAAATTTACTAATATTAAATATTTCTCCTTGAAAAAATTACATTTAATGTAAAGAAATAGTGAATTATATATATAATAATAATATAACAAATCAAAAAAGTAAAAGTAATACAAACAGAATTCAATTCAACTATGTACTGAACATTTTATAATTTACCATAGTTAACTTACAATCATTAAACTGAAATTGTATATATAAATATATATATTATATAATTTATAAATACTATAAATATTATTAACACAAATTACTAACTATACAATGCTTTAAAGATATCAACATCGGGGATTCAAGTTTAGAAACGAAATTTGTAAAAAAAAAAAACATTCAATTAAAATTTACATAACATTTATTTCCATTCGTTTATGTAAATAATAGACCAATCATCACAATCAGTTACAAAATAACATTATAATAATAACTTTTGAAAAATAATTAAAATGTGTGATATACATGAACTGAATCATTTTATTAAACATATTTAATAATTTACAAATACATCAAATACTTGACAATAAAGACTCGGTTTCACACTCCAAAAAAGTCTTGCTAATAATATTTACTAAAAACTACTCGGTCAAAGACAACTCACCAGTGTCATAGTGGATAACCATTTCACCGAAATGCTCACTGGTTGTTTGCGGGCAATAGTCGACGGTAACTTGAAAGGATTCGTTCACCTTGAGCAACCCTGACTGAGGACTCACTGCGAAGGGCCTAGAGTGTGTGATGCGCGTGGGTCACAAGAAGAAAGGGAGCGGCCATTATATCATGCGTTGACAAAGTGGGAATCACAAGTGACATAAAACATATAAATATACTTTTATAGATAATTAATATATATATATTGTATATATTTATTCTTAATTACTGCACAGTCAAACTAATACGTTGACGGAAAACTGAAATAATGTTTGTAAGAAGTTACAATTCAAAAATAAAAATAGTATTTTGAAATATAAATTAAATATAAATGAGTGTTTAATATGATTCAGTGTTATAAAAAGTGGTTATCATGTAACATTACAATATGTCAAATATTCTTCGGTTTATAATTATAATCTATTTGCAAAACTATGCAAACTATAACGAAATTCTATATTTCAAAGGTTTTAAAATATTTTTGAGATGTATTGTACATATTTTAATACACTGTATCTTATTATTCCTATATGTTTCTGTTATGTTCCTGTCTTTAAAACATACCATGCATAAAAGTGTTCAAAAAACCAGCTGTTATTATACACAAACATAGTTTTAGTAATTGTAGTTGTCCACAGTTCCAATATTGTAGTATGAACAGCTTTATCATTTTCTAATTATAAATAAATGCTTCTAGTTTTCTTGGGTTAAAAACCCTAAAATCATCTTTTACTATATTGTCTAACAAAAAAATACGATTTATCCTTAACAATTACATATAACCTCAAGCTACAAAAAAACAGCCAGCTACAATTTCTTATAAATAATACGCAAACACCACACCGCACTCACTTGTCCGTCGTGATGGAGAACTTGGCTTCCCGGTTGCCCACATTCCTCACAAACAGGATCTTCTGCTCGGTATGCTTCACGGGGACCGGTGCAAAGTTGACCTCATCGGGGAAGTCGAGAATCGCCCGCGCCCCAATACAGCGCACCGGTACAATAAACTTCTCACGCTCCGTGATGCAGATCAACTCGTGCGTGTAGTCGCGTTGCTCATCCGGCGTGAACTGGATGATAAAGTTGGTGGAGAGGCCGGCGGCCACCTTACTGCCCACGCTGTTGGGCGAGACGATCTTGAAGTAGGGCGAGTCGGCCTGCGTCACCTTGACTAGACGCGGCACCTGAATTGTTGTCAAAATCAAATGCTTTCGAGACATTACTCGGGCATTATTTATTTAAAATTAGTATATATATGAATAATCAGGTGATTTCAAAATTGATTTACCAGGCTAATTATCTAGTATTAATCGATTTAATTTAATTACTCTTTCAAAGAATATTACTATAATGTGATATAAAAGGCAGATTATGAAAAGTTCGTCCCGAATCACCTTTTAACATTGAAGAGAAATAGTCGTAGAAAGGTATTTTGAGTTAAAAAATTGCGATTCGATAATGCTAAGCATGTGATTTCCCTTCAAAATTTTAAACATTCAAATTAGCCTAGTGAGCTCACCAAACCAACCTAAATTTTTAAATTACCTATTGATTTGAAATATTAGCTGAAGTGCAAAAAATCAATTCAGAACTCTTTATGCTATTTAAGTAATAACCATTTTTGTTTTCATGATTTGTAGGCCGCCTGTTCATTGTACAATATATTCTAAATACAATTCTAAGTTTTTTTCGTGTAATTAATAATAAAATAGATTTTTATCGATCATAAAATATAGAAATACGAAAACATTAATATTTAAAAAATGTATTAACTAACAGAAAAGTAAACTACAACATTTAAAACAATAAAGGAATAATTAAATAGCAAATTCCTTGTTCAACATAATGACGATTGTTTAAACACATAATGTCACATGATAATCTATATTAATCAAAATTATATTCAGAGAAACAGCCAGATTTTATAATTTCGCTTCTAATAAATATTAAATTGTGAAGATATGTTGTAAAATACTCATTACTGTGTACAACTATTTGATTGTGGCTTTAATAATAGTTATCAGGCTAGAAATTAAACACGAAAATCAATAAAAAATAATAAAAAATTGAAAGAACACGTAAATTCTTTGTATTCTCAAAGAATAACAATTATTTCAGAAATAAAGAATTCATATTATATAATAATTATTATTATAATGCTCTCAGCAGATTATATGTTAACAAATGGAATAAATTATATTTAAAAATTAATTACAATTTAAAATATTAAAACATATTAATGTTGACAAACATTGCAATTTTTTAGAACTTTTAAAACATTACATTTCTGAAGATTTTAAAAAAATGATTTTTTTGAAATTTTTAATTTAATTAATTTTTTTTTTAATTAATTTTAAATCGAAGTAATAAACAAATTAACAACTATAATAGACCTCTCAACGAATAAAACAGACCTTGTCATTATTCCTCAGCTGCAAGGTCAGTTCATGTGTTTCATGAGGTTCACAGTTCATAAAGAACATTTCTGACGGAAATGGTTGGAAAATGGCTTCCTCGACATCAACTTGTGTATACTGAAATATAAATATTGATATCATATTATGATATATAACATAATATAATAAAAAATATTTTTGGTGTACACTGTTAAATGATGTGTATTAATAATAATAATATTATGTAAAATCACTTTGTGTTAAGCGTTTCAGTGTAACAACTTTATTGGAATGCTTTTTTCACACATTAGTTTTGAAATTTACCTTTAGAGACAATATTTTTATTGTATAACTGTTTAAAAATATTCATTCTAAATTTAAACATAAATATATATATAGTAAATAAAAAAGAAAGTCATAAACATTGTTAACATTTACAATGTTAACGCAATCAAATGTTGCAGCCAATCGTATTATAATTAACAAAGTAAAATAACTAAGACAAAAAAATTCATATATGTCCATTTTATTTACGTTATATTATATTAGCACTATGTTTATTACAGTATAGTATCATGATTACTAAAAATATTATATAATTCATTTCACTACTCCACTTCCCATACATGTTCACCTCACATAAATCTTCATATTTAGTAAACAATTCATGAACTAAATTGCAAACATATATATTAGATTATGTTATGTTATTAATGTTTAATAATTATAATTGTTGCATAAAATAAATAATCAAAAACGAATATAAACATATTTAAAATTAAAATCGAACTTTGTGAAAATATATATACATATTATAAAATTTAATTAAATAGCCAATTATATAATTCATTATGTGTACGGATATATATGAATTAATTTTTTTTTATATATTGACTCATAAACATTTATGTTAATTAGCAATATTTTTATTTTATTAATATACTATTAAACATTAAATTCAACTGGATATATCAGGCAATTCAGTTCAGAAAAATATTGAAACACTATACAAACATAATTGATGTGAAATATGTATCAAATTGACAAGCAAATTACATTGAATGAAAGAAATTAAAAATGCACAGGCAATAGCAATAAATAATGCAAGATCATTTAATGCTATGTGAAAGAAATTCAAATAGAAGTAATTTGCTATGAAAAAATCAACAACATAAAATATATTTTAAATCAATAAAAGCTACAAAACGTTATCAAAAGATTAAACAATTACTCCGAAACAACCTTAAAACTTTACATAATAAATTGGATCTTCTTGATGATTTAGCTGAAACACAGGTATTATGCAAAAAGATATTGTACATACTTAATAAAAAAATTTACTTATTTTAATTAATTTAAATTAAATAATGTTGCTTTTGATTTAAAATATTGGTTAAAGAATACAGAAATATATGACTTCATGATTAGTTAAATATAATTTCTTATTCATAAAATAATTGTCATTTATATTCAAATAATTGATTCAATTATACTTACACATTATGTTAACTTTATTTTAACATTGTTTAAAAGCAAACTTATAACTAAAATTACAAAATAATATTTTTTACTGAATAACCAAACTTTTATAAAGCTAAAACATATTATTTTTAACTAATTAAATAATTAACATTTGATATAATATTCGGCACAAACTATATACTATAGATACTTTATAATAATACTGTCAAGTTTTTTTTAATAATTAATTATTTTACAAAATTAAAACAAAAATTGTCTAAACTATTTTCCTATTTTTAAAGTAAAACAACCTTTAAACAAAGCATATCGCAACTATCTTATTCATATTTAGACATTCTGAATAAACACATATCATCTAACTAACTTACCCTCTGGTGAGTTGTTTCACTCATGTCTAACAGTTCCAATTTCTTCGGTAAATACATATTATGAGTGTTTGCCAGCTTCTTTGATGTGTCAAGAGACATTTGAAATAGGAACTGAGAAGGTCTCATCTTGAAAATTATTTCAAAATGGTAATTGTCAATAAACAATAATAAATTAATATTAAAAATTGTGTTAACTTACTGACAATATTACAAAAATATATAAATTATGAAATATAAATAAAAAAACAATACTGAAACCAAAATAAATAACATATTTATTTCAAATAAATTGAAATGAATATTGATAATAATATTATTGACATCAAAAAATAATAAGACAGTCTTATTGTTCAATTTAATCATTTATCCTATTATGCTTAAAGCTGCAAGTTAATTTGATCTTTATTACTATAGAATATAATTTGTTTATGTAAACAATATACAGAAAAATAGTTAGGAAAAAATTATATAATATAATTAAAATTTGCATAGAAGAACAGAAGGAGAGTTGTTCAATTATTTCACATAATATATTACATCATAGTGTTACTATTGATGATAGCATGAACTAAAGAAACTAATATATGAAATAGCCACTGACCTTAATTTGAATGACATCTCCACGAACCAACCTAGGATTTCGAGGAGCAATAACCTTAGAATCATAGTTCTGTGCTGTTGGTCCCAAATCATCAAGAGTACCGGTAGTACCCAGGATTTCTCCAAAAGGTCCTAAAGGCATCGCTCAATGAATTTCTTCTATGTAGATCTACAATAACAGATATATACTAATATAATAGTGAATGCGAATTAAACATTAAATTTTATATATATATGTGATTCAAAAAGCATGAAACTCATATAATTTTAATGAAAAATAAAAATAGCTAAAAGAACCAACTATACATTTAAAAATGTTCTATTCTTGATAATGAAAAGTCAATAGCATTTTTTCATTTTTATATATAATGTAATGTATATAAAATATATTTAATAATATGGAACCGTATTTCTGAGCATTGCTAACTTAATAACTTGATTACAACTAAGTGAGCAACTAACTAATTATTCACTGATTTTCGAAACAAACATTTTGTTATCATTCACTAATACATCATGATGACGTTAAATAAATTAACTTGTATCAGCAGATCATATTGTTAAATATTTCGGCAAATATGATTGTTTACTCTCATAATGTAGAAATATGTTCGTAGACTGCTAAGTGTTGTATGTAGAAAAGCAAAGCAGCTATTTATATGTATACATGCATACCTGGTAAACATAACTATAGGTAGAAAAGGTTTATTTAATTAATTGATTCAATGCATTTGAAAAAGAATACAATGATGAAGTAGGGTCGTAAAAATATAACATTTAGTTGTATTTTCAATATGTGGGAACAGTTTGAAGACAAGATGTGCAATATCGAGGTTGGTTGATACAATGAGAAAACATGGTACATAATTACATAGTCCATTGTTAATAAATGTTGTCGCCTTGACAAAATCGATCAAGCAAAAGTCAAAATAGGTTGTGGCTAATATTTAGAAAACTGGTAGAGGTCCACCAACCAGACTGGAAGCATCTTAAAGGTTTTCTACAATCTTTTCATAGGTGAATTTATAGACCCAAGAAACAACAAAAAAGATTTATACTGCAATAATATCGCTAACTGCAGATTGAAATGTATCAGTTGCATAAGATCTCATCACAACATCACAAGTAATTCAAAGGTACTCTACACAAAATGCTACACTTTGCTATGTGCGTGTAATTTGTTACATATGTTATATAATTTCTTAATTAGTTACATAAAAAATAGTATTTTGAAAATATATATTTTTGTGAAATTCAGAATTAATCAAATATTTAAATGAATTATTTTTATCACACAAAAGAGGTTGTATTATCTATTCTTTGAATAAATTGACCAACTTCGAATGTATCATAACAAGAGAACTGCCCCCATTATGTATATTGTAAATAATATTTGGAATTTATAGCAGGGTCAGTGAAATGAGAATTATATATACAATTTAGAAGTGGCTGCTAGTTAGCGAAGAGCAAATAACAATTTTAGAATTGATAACTAAAGTTAGTTAGCAGCACTGTGATGCAGAATGACCTACTCTATTAAAGCATTTGACTAAATAATAATTATTTAGTAATTAAAAACTAAAAATCAGTAATTTTTATAAAGCATATCTGATACATTAATAATAGAAATATATAAAATTTTCTAGTTGTAGAATATATTTGTCAATAGAAATTTAATAATATTTTAATATTTCAAATCAATGAAGCTAAATTAAACACAATAATATTAAAGTATAAGGCAATCACTCATTAAAGTAGCATAGGTACTCATTAATTTAAAATATATTTCAGAAGTGATTATGAAAAGATCTCATAATTACTAACTTTTATTTAATGCATTATAGTATACATTTCTGTATTGGATAATAAAAAAAAAATTACATCAACTTCTTCTGGTGACATTTTGCCTTGTCATTATTGTTAAAATATCAAGCAATTTTAATTCTTATTTTTAAATAAATATAAATTTATTGTAAAAAGTTGGTAAGTGTCTGTAAATACAGTAGAGACCTAATTTTTATATTGAATTGGCCCACAATTAAAGGGTACAATAAATAAAACATAAATTTATTAGGGAAAAATACATTAAAAATTTAGCAAAGTTGTATTAGAAATATAAATGCAAGGTAATTATATTAAAAGCTAGCTGAAAGAGGAATAATAATAATATGATTGATTTATATTACATTTTTTAGAATAAACATACTCTTATAATTTTACTTAAAAGTCTAAAGCACTTTTTTTGTATTTTATTTATGAATAAGCTTTATATTGTTAAATGTAAGTAACATTTTTAATAATTTATAGTGTGAAATAGTAATATTATTATCATTCAATAAACTCATTTAACTGAAAGATTTAGAAATAATTGAATACAATTAAATAAGTAACAAAAATTCAGTTAGAAAATGTTAAGTAATTAAATTTCTAATATCAAATTAATATGATATAATTAATATTCTTAATATTCTTAATTATTCAAATGCTATTTTATAAGTAAATGTTTTTTCTACAAATATATAGTTAAATTATATTTTTTTAATAAAAAATATGGTGATTATATATTACACATAAAAAAGTTAAAAGTCATGAAATTGAAACTAACAAATGCTACAAATTTAAAGGATGAATTTTACTAATTTAACATTGTGGTATTATTTAATTAGTTCAGATAAACAAATAGGACCTGCTGTATAAATGTATTATTGCAATAATTTATGGTTTTACTTAGCCTATTAATAAATTCCATTTGTGTATTATTTATTTAATTAATTGTTATATATATTTGTTATATATATTTTTTTAATTGATAACTTTGAATATGATTTAATTAATCATCTTGAATAGTGAAATACATTAAACAATACATATGTATGACGTAAATATATATTATTATGCATAGTATCTCCTCATTTGTATAGTAAACATTCACATAAATATTAATAAAAATATTTGTATAATAAACATTTAGATAATTATTAATAAAATATGTATAAATAAAATTATGGTATAAGTTACTAATTGTAGTGTACTAGATATTTGATTGTATTTGCTTATCTGAACGAATAAAATAATACTGTAAAGTCAATTTAGTAAAAATTCATTTCTTATTAACAGTATTTATTAGTTTTAATTTCTATACGAATATATTTTAATCTTTTTTGTATATTACATATAAAAAAGTTTACATATGTTTATATATATATATAATACATAAATATATATATATAGTATTTTAAAAGTTAAAAATAATAAACTACTGTAAATAATTATATATTTATATTTTGAAATTTTATATTTTAAATTATGTAATAGTTAGTATAAATCTTACTGCATCTATAATAATCAATTAAATAACTTTTTAGTATAATTAATGTTCTGTTTAATTAAAATTTTGAATCAGCTAAATGTTTATATTTTGCTGAATAAACAAATTTTCTGTTTATTAAAAACAGTAGTATAGCTAGAAGATTAAAATAAAGAAGGCATTATGCTAAATGGCACTTTCTACTTATGTATTTAAGGATATCTAATAACTTGAAATTTTTAATTTAATGCAAAAAGATTTCAGAATAATAATAGTTTCTTTAATATAATATTGTATGAAAACTCATTTAAATAATATTTTTAGTTAACTTTCGAAAAAACTATCTAAAAATAAGGAGGCATGCCTCCTTAAAAGCCACAATACTGTCTACAGAACTGAACAATATAATTGTATTATTATAAATTATTGTAGCTACATATTTATTTAGTTTAGCTTAAAAACCTTTTAGTATTTAAATATTGAAATTAAACAGTTATATTTATGTATATAACTACAAAAGAGATTTATTAATACAATATATAGATATTAATTAAACTGATAATTATTGCATATTTAAATGATTATTTAAGAATTATTGTATATTATTTTTAAGTTATTAGTTATTATTTGTTTAAGATATATTATACTTATTTTTGTATAAATTAGTTGAGGCATTAGTATTTTTTTATTTAGCTAGAATAAAAAGATAAATAATTGGATTCACTAAAAAACAAGCTCATATGAGCTTGTCTGAGCATGCTGAGTTTATTATTTTAAAAATGAGCTTAAGCATGCTTGGTATATTACTTTATATCAAATTCAATTTTAGTTATGAGAATCATATGAGCTCAGCAAGGTGCACTTGGTATATTACTTAAAAATGAGCTCACATGACTATATATATTATTACTTTATATACAATTTAATTTTAGTTACAAAAATTCTAATTATTAAGATTATAAAGCAACATTTGTATAATGTCTAGTTTATCTCAAAATTTAAAAAAGTTACATAAAGTTTTTCAACAAATAAACAAACATAACTTTATGAATCTATTAATGTCTTTTAAATAAAATATAATTCTGTTATATGAGCTTGGTTAAAAAAAATTATTTTAGTTTATTACTTTATATTCAATTCTAGTCTAAAGAATTCTAATTATTAAGATTATAAAGCAACATTTATATGAAGCCCCACTTAAATGAGCAATAAAGTTGGGCAACTAAGTTGCATAACTAATTTGGACAATAAAAAGTTGGCCAACTAAAAATTGTCCTTATAAGCACATCGGAAAATTAATTGGACAATTTCTTTATTGCCAGTCAAACTTTTCCTGGCAAATCTTTTAACAAATGATTTGATTGGTTGATTATTTGTTACTTTAATTAATGTATTTAAACTATTAATTAACTTATATAATATACATTATATATATATACATATGTCATATATATATATATGTTAAAAATATAACTAATAATTAACTAGTATTAAAGTGTATCTATAAGGCATTATATTTATTATAAATAATTTAGTATTATATATAAAGTTAATATTTTAAGTATATTTTAATTTACTTCTTTGTTTGTGCACTCATGAGTGCATGCTCAGTTTTAAGTGGGACCCATAAAAAGAAATAATAGTGATTTTAGAACCATATATTTTTTTTGAAACTTAGGAGTATTTACTTACAGAAATTTATAATTTAATCAGTGACATGCCCAGTCTAATTTCATATGCAAAAGAGGCACACTCTCTAGAAAACATATTTTTATCTAGTCTAATTTCATTTGCAAAAGAAAACGTATTTTTATTTAGTTAAACTTTATTTGTGAAAAGGGTGCCATACTCCAGAAATTGTATTTTTATCTAGTCTAATTTCATTTGCAAAAGAAAACATATTTTTATTTAGTCAAACTTCATTTGTGAAAAGGGAATCATACTCCAGAAAATGTATTTTTATCTAGTCTAATTTCATTTGAGAAAGAAAACGTATTTTTATCTAGTCAAACTTCATTTGTGAAAAGGGCGCCATACTCCAGATATCATATTTTTATCTAGTCAAACTTTATTTGTGAAAAGGGCACCATACTCCAGAAATCCTATTTTTATCTAGTCAAACTTCATTTGCGAAAGGGACACTGATTTTTGCTGAGTCTGATGGGGGCACATGCCTGGGTGTGTGCCCTCTGGTGCACATATCACTGATTTAATTACTTTTAAGGATAACTAAAATTTAGCTCCATCATAGACATAATCTAGTCTGGATTTTTTATGCAGCCTAAGTTGGATATCTCCAGTATAGAATCTAATTGTTTTAGCACACTGCCTGGTACAGAACCTTATTTAAAATTTATATATGTTAGCATTTTGAAGATAATTTCTTAAAATTACCTTCCTTTAACTGTCAATGCAGAGAATGAATGGAATGCAGGCCATACTTCAGGTTTTGTTCTATAGCACTTTTAAATGAAATCTTGGCTGTGATGAGCTAATTTTTATATATAAATGGATATAAAATAGCTAAAATTTTGGGAGTGACAATCCCATAGTCTTACAAAAACCTGGCATACTGGATCATGTATTATTGTAGGGTGATCATGTAGTATGATCATGTAGGATCATACTATGTCTATAAGTATAATGAATGCAAATAACATAATTGTGTTCTGAAATAAATACTAAAAACTAAGCAATGTGTAGAGAAAAAATATTGATATATATGCCAAACAGTGCCAACAATAAATACATTATTGTACAATATGTTTATGTAATATTGGTATAGTTTTAGTCTAAGTAATATTTATTTTAAAACATGAAATTCCTATTAATATTATATATTATTACATAATTATTTTGCAATGTCCTAATAACACTACTTTCGATTACTTAACAAGTACATCAGTATATTGATTTTTTTATTGATTAGAATTAAAACCGAAACAAACTTACAGATATATTGTATATTCCAATAAATCACTAATAAATGTATCGGTTAAATTGTAAATTGAATGTGTAAGAAACTATATCTCCATGACAACAGTTATTTAAACATTTTTTTATATTTATTTTTTATTTAGAGTTTTTATATATTATGTTTATAAATAAATTGATTGTTGTATATAAATTGTATTAAAATAATTATTATATTAATTATGGTTGCCATAGTTTAAAAAAACCGCAATTTATAAATTTGTCAACAATTTTTAACTAAACGTAAAAGTCTATTTCTATTTAATAATTCACGGATATTACTGTACATCAAGTAAACTATAATTCGTGAAACTTGAAAGTTTCATAGTTATTATAACTTCTGATATGATTACTGCAGAAGATCCACAATTCCATAATAAGAAAAAAGATAATGATTCAGATTATGATTCTGATTGTAACAATGTCAATGAAAATGACAACATCCCTATTACAACTGGTATAATTAAACCATCAAAAGAAATGTATGTATATAAATTATATATATATTGAATCTGTTAAGTTTACTAAAAATACAAAGGTTAATTAAAATGCCAAATGCATGGATTACTTTTCTTTAATTATTATATATATTATTATTATTGTAATTTATTATTAACTAAGCACTACATAGCATGAACCATTCCAAAAAAATGTGCACATGCTACATTTTTAGAATGTCAAAATTCAAATAAAAAAATCAACATAGTTAGATACTTCTAATAACTATGTCTATAGTTTATATTCCACTTCATTCTATATAAATTGAATTCTATAATAATTTATATAAATATTCTGTATTGAATACATTTCAACTATATAACTGAATCACTCTGCTAATCTGCTTTGTTGTTTTCCGTTAGTAATGATATTGTCTTGTGTTATATAACTGCACACCTTTACAGCTTTTTAAAATATTTTATTTGTATTAAATATAAATTTTTCCTTGCAAGGTATCCATGACATAGTTATGAGTTGACTCAGTTATGAGTGGTCTCGGTTATGAGTTGTCCTGATACCTTATAGATTATTAGATAAAAATTTTCATTAAAACAGCACAAAAATAACAAACACATATCAATTTACCTGATTTCATAATACATTAGAGTATGGAGAGAGTAGATTATTGATAAAATATATAAAAACAAATCAGGGTTTGTAGAAAACATATGAGCTCACAATTCCATAAATTTAATACCAAAAAATTCAGCAGCTTTTGGTCATTTTACCACTATTTTTAGTGGATTCAGAACAGTATAAAAAAATAATACTAAAATATTTTATTTTACTTTTACTTCCATACATAGCTCTCAATATATAGAAAGTGAAATAGTAAACATTGAATATCTTGCGAATCAGTTTATTTCTGAATTGCTTCTATAATGTTGTCAACATAAAACATTGAGTATAAGGGATGGGATAATTGATAAAGATTGCTTCAAAAAATGCTACACATTTTCTAATTAAAATAAGTTAACACTAGTTTTGATTAAAAACAATGTGAAACAAAATATTGAGTTCAACTGTGAAGGTTATTTCATCTTTGACCGGTTATACAAAAAATATTTATAGCAAATCAAATTTATGAATAAAATAGAAGGTAAAAAAAATCTAAGTATTTAAACTATTTATATATGGCTGGGGGGCATGAACCCACCCTAAGGAAAACTTACACCCTTTAAAAATCTTAGAGATATATGTTTTATCAGTCTGATAAAATTATGATATAGAATTGTGCCCTCTATCAAAAAAATAACACCTTTTCATGTGATGCCTAATATGCCTGAATCATATGAGATAAAGAAAAAAGTAAGCAATATGCACAGAAATATTATTCAATTAATAAGTACCTAAAAATGCATGAAAGGCACAGGATAATTTAGTCATATAATTTCAATTGTGAATATTTTTAAGAAGTTAGTATCCAAATTTTTTTTCTTTTCAATTTTGGTTTTTTGTGTGGCATGTTTCATAAATAATAAAGAAAGGAGAACATTATACTTGTATTATATATATTTAAAAATAAAACATTTCTTATTTTTATATCCCATGCCTTATAAATACTTTCATTAATAGTAATAAATTTTGAACCAATATGTATTTTTAGAACTAAATTTTTTTTTATGTAAATGTATTATTTTAGGTTATAAAATTTATTAATAAGATGTAGGTAATAGTAAAAAAAATGATAAACCATTTTGTTTTATGTATAAGGAACAGGATTATTTTATATGTTTTATTGAAGATGTTATATGATAATATTATCTTAACAGATTATAAAATAAATCTAAACAACTTATGTGTTTACCTAAACATCATATTTATATATTGAAATAATAAAAAACTTTAAATATAATATTTCAACTACATATTTTAGAAATATTTTCTCTTTGTGATATAGGTGAAAATGTACAATTTTACTATAAAATAGTAAAATAAATTATACATCCACTGATATGCAGTGTTCCAAAGATGTTTAAATTGAACAATAGTTTGTCTTATACAAAAATAAACTTATTACAACTTTGTAAAATGGCGAAAATGTTGCCTTATATACTAACATATGTTTTATGTGTAAGGATCAGGATAATTTCACATGTTTTAACACACTCAAATAATTATATAGTTGAATACATTATTATCAATATTACTTATTTGATTGACATAAGATTGTAAGCTAAGTAAGTTTAAAATGATAACTCATTAATCAATAACTATAGTCTAAAGTGCTAGTTCAGGATAATATAATATTACATAAAGGTTATAAACTGACTTATTTGTAAGGTGCCAGATAAAATAGTAATGAAGTTCATAAAGTATAAAAATATTTAAAATATAAGAACAATATGTTTTATGTTATATTGTTTCAGATAACTTTAAAGCTATATTAAATGAAAAATAAGTCTTTTCATTTAATGCAATCAGATTTTATTTTAACTACGGAATGTTTCATATGAAAATGTAGTATTTTTAAGTTTCAAATATTATTGTACATTAAGATATAATGTTTACATAGATATACATTCACATTATCCCATGCCTTACATTACATTTTAGTGGCCAACTTCATCAACAACAAAAAATTGATAGCTTTCTTTTATATTCAGAAAAATATCTCTACTTTCTAAATAATATAGAATAAATATTATTGTTATAAAATATTTTTTTCTATATCACAATTTTGACATAATTATTATTAAAACTAACCTAATTGATGAAATAATATGAATATTTTTTTAAATACAATACTTTTCCTTTTCCTTTATATCCTAATTATGTTCCTTTTGCACATATTTTTTAATTTTATCATAAAAACTATCAATATATTCAGATTGTTATATATAATTACTAAAATAATATAGATAAATAGTTACATATTATAATACATCATTTTTATTAATTAGAGTTTTAAAGAAATGTTTAGATTTATATCTTATACATTCTAAATTTTTATAAAGATATTAAAATGTTAATTTTAGAAAATGTAGATATAATATTATGCCATATATATATATATTATAATATACTTTTAAACTATAAGTAATTATAGAAAATATTAAATATCTTATTCTTTTTATTTTCTTTAATATTTCAGATAGTTGAATCCAGCTTAAAAATAATAACTATTATATTTTATCATTGTTGATTAAATTAATTTTTAAATCTTGTAATTTTTATACTAAATAAATTTTAAAAAAAATTATAATCATATTTAATTTCAAAATAATCAGTATTATTTAAAAAAATATATATAAAAAATTACTTGTTAAGCATATATTTTGGACATATAATTATGGTATAATACCAATACATTATTAAAAATATTGATATTAGCAAATTGTATATATCATTTTGGAACTTATTAATTGTGTTTTTATTTGAATATATCTTAAAATTTAATATTCTAATTTACTTATGCTAACATATTTTATTTTTTAGTGCATTTACTCAAAATATAATCACTACAAAATTTTCACTGTGTGGTAACATGCTATTTGTTGCATTTTCTGATGGAATAATTAAGGTCAATAAATATTTGTCATAACTATGTTATAATTTATGTGCTAATAATTATATATTATTTCTCTTTTATGCATTAAAATACATATTTTTCTTATTTAAAGCATTATTTACTATAAATAGTTAGTCACCAGCTCCTGGGTGAATTTTTTAAATAATGTTTGACTTAGTTTTTGGTTTACTAAGTATTTATTGTAATATTATTTTGATATTTATATTAACTAATTTCATTATTGTAAATTATTTCTAATGTTTACATTTATTTTTATTTAATTAACAGGCTTTTGATATTAATACATCTGTGGAAGTATATAATCTAAAAATTGGTTTTCATTCACCATGTACAGATATTTGTTTTGTACCCTCACAAAAGATTAGTGGATCCATTGTAGCATGTTGTAAGTATCTTTTATAAATCTTAAAATTATTCCTTTTTTGTTATTATTTCAGATTTATTCATGTATATGCAATAGCAATAAGGGATTCACAAATGTTTGTATATATATATATAATGATTGTAAAAACATTTTCACTGATATAAATTTAATATTTTTCACAATCAAAAAATATTAAATTTTTGTAATGGAACAACTTTTCAAAACCTAATTGTATATCATGAGCGATTTACAAATTTTTCAAAACTACCCTTCACAAAAAACTATTGTTTTGATTGTAAATTTAAAATGAGTTAAGTAGTTAGTGCATACAGATTAATGTATTCACGCATGCCTATATAGTTATATCTAACACATTTATCGTACACACCCACTGACACATATATTCTACACATTATCTGACACACACATATCGTACACCACTTCTGACACACATATTGTATAGTTTCTAATTTTCAAAGGTATATAGTAACATTCAATTGTAATCACGAATTCAACCAAAATGTTTTTGTTACATAAATGTTCCTTCTATATCAGTTATTTATTAATCTCCAATTTTATTATTATATTACCTTGTAGATATTTGGTGGCCTTTTTAATTTTATAAATGACATGAAATATATAAACCTGAAAGTAATCTCTTGCATATTGAATTAAACTTATCAGAATTAAAATAACTATTCAAATAGTGAAATTTATAGTTTGTTAGCTTCTGTAATACTTAAATAACAGATTGATAATAGACATGTTAACTATTAGGTTTAAACTTTGAAGAATATTCTATTTTATTATATATTTTATTTACTATTTAATTATTACACATTTTATCAATCTAGGTCTGTATATTATGGAAGAATGTACTCTTTCTCAATAAAGAATGAGTAGACATAAATGAGTTGTATGCTAACATTGTGTTTTGTTGTTTATATTATTTTTCTGTTCATTTACTTTTTTTAATGTTGTTGGTAGTGTTCAGAAGTAGAATCGAATGGTGTTACTTGTTATTTTAATCATGTAGTTTTTACATGTGAATGTGGTGGACTATTTTATTTTGATTAATTAATAATTTGGGATAACATTATTTATCTTATTTCATACCCTTCCTCTTGTTTTCTGCGCAGATTCGGCGGGATATATCGCTCACTGGGAGTATGAAGTAACCAGTGAAACACCCCACATCATGTGGCGCGAGACAGATCGCCAACTTGAATACGCCAACCACACCTTGTGCTGTTCTGTATCTGGCGACGGGAAACGAGTGGCCACTGGAGGTGACAGTCAAATTATACGCATTTATATGCTAAGCAATGGTGAAGAGATGTTGCAACTTTCCCCTAAGTAAATTGTGCTTTCTTGCATTCTTTTTTCATTGCATATAATATATTTACACTATTTTTCTAAAAATTTGGTCGTTAAGTCTATAAAATATTGAGCATATATATATATATATATACTTATCTTATTTCATATGAACTGCATATACTAATTAAGTCGAGTCAGTTTTTTGCTTTTTTATTTTATTATTGACTAAATATCGGTTATATAACCTTTTATTATAGTTAGCGCATAATTATCATTATAAATTGGTTTTAACTTGTAACCTTCAACCTTCTAGCTTATGTGTATTCACCAGGAATATCTTACTTATTACTCAGTAAGCCCAACCGACTGTGTTTTACCTTGTTTTCAACTCAACATTACAGAACTGTGCAGGTCGTTCTCTACAACAACCCCATGCGTGTCGTTGGCATTTTCTACGATCCTAGAGGATCAACGAGTAAGAGTTCCAATGACACGTACAATCATATTCTCTACTCAGCTGGCTGGGATGAATGTGTTTATATCTGGGATGATCGAAAATGTAATCCCCTCTGGTGTGTTTCTCAGCATTTTTTATGGTTATGTTTCCAATAAAGTAATAACAAATATAATGTAATAAAGTAATACACTACAAATATCAGTTTTAAATACGTATATCGATAAAAGTGTGAGATCCTCAGGTTAGCCTTTTCATTATTTAGTGTTTTTTTTACAATTTATGAATACTAAAGGATATTTAGTATTTTTTAAACGTTTGCATTCATTAAATATATTTGTACTAAGTTTTAAAAATTACTTTATTTAATTTATATTAAATATTTTAAATAATATTCGAAAAAAGTAGAATCAGTACGACGTGCTAAAATTATCTGAAAAAATCTGAAAATTTATGGAACATGTCGTAAAAAAGTGTTTTAGTTATTTATGTCATAAATATATAGAAGTAATGACATATTGCATTTTTTACCAAAAATATATACTTTTAATTTTTAGTAGATCTTAAAACCATTAACACATAAGATCTACTATTGACCCTTTGTTGAGAAATTTGATAAACGAGTTTTCTAACTGCACTAAGAATATTTTTGGAATATAGTAAATTCTTGATAAAATTGTATTTACAGCTTCCTACTTTTTTCAAAGTTCCTAAAATATTCTTGGTTTAACATATTTATAAGTGTTGTCTAAAATATGTCGAACTAATCATTTGTACGGTTTTCGATTAGATGGAAATAATAAATGGTGAAAATAACATTTCTACATTAATTTGGAAATCTTCAAACTAACCTAACTTCATGGCATACTAAAAAAAGTTGTTTGTTTCAGTTAACATCAAAAGGCCAGTGGTTTAAATTTAATCGCACCTCTTGCTTTCTACTTTAAATAATCTCCAATAAAATATGTTGTGTCTAATTTCTGACTACTTTTAACGTGTGAACAAAACATTCAATATTTATTATTATAAATTGATATGATTAAAAAATATATTTAAAATATATTGAATGTAAGATAATAAACTAAAACTTATATATAATACATAATGTCTTTCTCTATAGTGTTGCACTTCTATTATCACAACCATATATACATTAGTAAGTCAAAAAATTTGATCAAAATTACGACGTGAAAAAATAATATTTAACGGAGATTTTTACTGAGATACTACGGAATAAAATCTATTTATTTTTACAACTTTAATTTTTTTTTTTATCACACCCAACAATAGATGAATAAGTCATACTGACAATACAATAATATGTAATCAGTTATTATTTATCGTATGACTTATTTACCTCTTCGTTTTACCGACATCGGAGGGATATATCATATATGTCAACATTTTTATTTTATCGTAATTATAATGAATATATATTTTAAAATGTACAGTATATATATTCATGTTTAATATTTTTATATAGAATTCTTGTTGACAAAAACTTACAGCTGAATTTTCTACTTTATTTATATAGTAAATGGTAACATTATTTTTTAATGTCAAAGGTTTCTTCAGCCAGTCTCATTTTTAAATAAGTTTCCTTCTTGATTGTTATTTATTATTGATAGGCGATATACCGGGCCAAATGTATGTGGCGCCGATGGATTCGATTTATCTTGTCGAAATCAAGAAGTATTAGCTTCTTCATGGGACAGAGAGGGCACCAAGGCAGTCTTTAGAGTAAGTGAATCTTTAAATGGACGCCCAATATAGTTATGCCAGTTTAGCTGAAATTATTCTCATAAATCGTTACCTATCATTTCATTGGTTGATATATGAACTATTAAAATTAAGGAATAATATAATAAGTGTTTTTTTGACAAATATATTATGTTTCGATTTTTCACATATTTTATTAAATGATAGGCCTATCGGTTAAATTCAAGCGCATTACTATTAATAAATTAATTATTCAATGAATTTTTATTTAGTGAATATTAACTTTTTTATTTCAAGACATTGAAATTTTTCCACAGCATACTTTGAAAATATATTTGAAACATTAAACAATATATTATAATATTATACTCAGTCATCAAAATTAATTATTTAAATATAACATTCTTTATAACTTTTAATTTGATTATTCAAAATCTTGCTTTTCAACTAACACATTCTGAAAATGTTACCTTAGATGAAAATGAGTATTTTTTAGTTAAAAATCTCCCTATGCGTACAAAAAAATTGTATATTAATAATACATACGTATATTCGGAGATGACACCCGTCAAAATTACCAATTGTTAAATTTAGACCACAAGGATAAGTCTGCGTATCTGGTGGCGAGATTTATATTCGAAGACATAGATCGCAGATATTCGTACACAGTAGATGTCCCAATTAATGATCAAGGATGAGCATTTATTGACAGCATTTCTGAGAAACTACATTCTCTCATTGACATAAAACTTATCTGCTTATCATCCGCAAACTAACGAATTGACGAAGAGAAAGAACCGAACAATTGTGAAAAGCCAACAACATTCAACGATGGTTGTGGGTTATGCATACAGTTTTATTTGTCATACGCACGCACAAACAGAAGTCCACAAAATATTTTCCAATATACTTGATGTTTCGGGCCGGTTCTTCCAAGGTTTTGCAGTTGGGAACGCATAAATGAACTATGATGAAGACTTAGATTATTCTGAATCTACATTTCATGAAAGAGTTAGTTCCATAGACAAACATCGAAATGAAGTTTTCGTTAAAGCAATTGACAAACATTTGAACAGATCCAACAAAAGAAAAATTATGATGAGCATCATGTAACCAATTTGTAAATACAAATGTTAAGGACATTGTTAGCTTGAAGAATAAGCGCGCGAACTATAGTTTAAAAAATGAGCGACATTTCATCGGTCCCTTTGAAATCGTTACCTGTAGAGGTAAAACATCATTCAACCTACGCAACCTTAAAACAGGGATTTAACTATAAAGGCTTGCCCTTCATAATCGGATCTTCGTAAATTTATTTCCTGACCAGTGGAAGCAATTGTTGAGGACATCCGAACAGATGACTATGGAGAACCTGAAGAGGCGTCAACTGCTAAGGAAATTTTCGAGCAAAATTACCTGCCTGTCAATAGAAAATAACAACACGAAAAGTATAACTTACTTCGTATTCCTGTTGTACGAGTAAATGACCATGTCAAGGTCTATACTTCTAATAAGATTAATCTAAAAATAGAAAACATGATAATCGATGGAGAAGGCTTCTTTCGTGGTATATCATTTACCATTTATGGCAGTTGAAGTAGACCATTTGTGGCTGTTAAAATAAACATCAAAAAGTGAGACAGTGTCGTGGCATTCATGAACAACGATCGTGTATCATAACTACTACAAAGTTACAACCTACTAACTGTTCATTCATTCAATACAGAAAATCAAATATAAATCAAAAGTCTGCATTCGCCACAGACTCTGAAATTTTGCCTTTTTGAAAACGAAAAACTTTGTTTTTGCTATCAGACAATGGCATTACTAAAGTTCTACAATATTTGGTGAGTGCGAACTCTATGACCATCAATATTTTTGGACGTATTCCCTGATATCTGGATTTTGCAAACAATAATGTTGACTGTGTAAGGGATTTTAGAAACTATCGTATTGATATTTAATTTCATCATATGACTATTTCTTATTATTGACTATTGAATATTTCATTCAATATTTACGTTTTGTCTATAACAACCCAACGATAGTACAATGAACTCGTGTTAATACAACTCTAGTATTATCAAACCGTGTGGAGAATTCTCGGTTAATTATAAAAATCTGTATGAAAAATCCGCTATACCGGTCTCAACTTTAATTATTTTTAATATATTACAATTGTAAAAAATAATTATTTACGTAAGATCGATACGTATCAAAATATTTAACGATGTATAATTTAAATAAAATGTTTAATTTTTTAAAATTTTCATTATAATGTTTGTTAACCTTATGACATACTTATAATTGGTAAGTTTTATAAAAGCAAACACATACATGCAACATATTTGATCAACTAATTTAATTGAAATAATTTTCTGATTCTCAATAGTTAATAAATTAATTGAAATATAACTTTATAGGATTCCAACTGAATATTGTTCTCTAATTTATACATTCATTCAATTTTATTTTTCAGATCTGGAAATACAGTGATGCTCTTATTAAAGATCCAGTTGATATTGAAGATACACGTGAATATTTAACTACAATTATAAAGCATACTCAAAAGGCAAAATTTCTTCCTGCCAAGGTATAAATTTTTTGTATTTATATTTATAGAAAATTAATTTTAACCTTTAATTATATTTGTTCTTATCATAGATAAAGTTTCAAATTGAAATATTTATAATATGGTTCAATGTAGTTTTCAATAAAAAATAAACAATTTCTTTATTTTAAAATATTTTTTGTGTATTTTAAATATAAAATATTTTTATCCATTATTGAGACTGCCGTTAAAAAATAAGTGAATAAAAGCATTGGAGTTTGTTGTTTACTCGTAATCGACGAATGAGTACAGAATGCAATAACATTTATTGATCATTTCATTTGCATATGTTACCGTGAGTAAATCGTTAACAGGCTTTTCGCAATGTAAAATGTTTGTCAAATCAAATACTAAATTTAAATATGAAATGCCTCTGATGTGCCATATACGCAGTCCAAAAATTTTTTGTTCCGTATTTGCAGTTTCTACATAGATGAACAAAGCTTCGGTATCAATTTCCAAAGAAATCGCTTAAAGAAGAGTCATATACTTTTCTGACGTAT
>JAUZND010019895.1:0-25866 GCA_034780555.1 Coelogynopora nodosa | reverse complement strand
GTACTATTTGTCCTTCAACAATGGTATTATCCAATATTAATGTTAATATCAATATTTTTGTTCACAGTGTTAAATTAAGCAAAATATATATTATATTCAAGTGTCTTGCTCGTTTCTTGTTTTAAATTTTCGTTTTTAATCTCCTTTACCCTTTTTGTAAGGCGCTTAATCCATCCCTTTATTTCGAATTTAGACCAAATTTTTTCAGGGGGCTTCACCCCCCTAACCCCCTACCGGGGCTCTGCCCCGGTAGGGTTTTAGGGGGTTATATACATATTAGCCAGGCGTGTGTGCAGGAATTTAGCTGGGGGTTCCAGATTTTTATGATTAATATCTAATATATAAATAAATAGATAATGTTATAAATATTAGCTAATATAATATATAATATGTTATAATATATGCTATTATAATTTTATGTTTAGAAATAAGGTATGAGACTCTTTATTTATTATTATATAAAATAATATATTGTAAAATAGTTTTTACAAATTATTAATTTAACATATCTTATACATAACTTATATATACATACATAACTTTAACAATCTTATACATAATCTGTATACATAATCATAGACCTATACATAAAGCCATATTAAAGGTAGACCTATCGAGGGTTGGTGTATCACCATGATTCAGTTAATCACTAAAAATGTCTGTGAATGTCATGCATCAGGGATTTGCTCTGGCAAATGAGTCAATTGCTGCATCCACATCAAGAGGTATGTCTCAATGTAGATGCAGAAGTGTGAGTCCTAAAAGACAGATGTTTCCCATTGTTGAATGGCATGATGTTTTCAAGCATTTCAGACCACTGAATTATCTTTCAGCTGAACAAGATGTCACTGGGAGAACACAAAATATTTTTAAAAGGGCGTTGATATTAGGAAACATGCAACCCACAGAGCAAAGTGCTTCGATTGGGTAATACGGTAAGTTGCTCTGGTCTTCAAGCCATCTGTATTGCCATGTGGCCAATTCGCTGTGAAAGCTCCCAGGTGGGGGTAGGTCAAGATTCTAAGCAACCTACATTATAATGGCATCTTTTTTGTCTAATGTGATGAGGATGGATGGGATTAAAGCCTGACCTGCAAAGGCTTCTTGGTGAAGTTTTGAAAAGCGGTGCTCTATCTCTGTTATAAGATGATCGAGGAAAGGCACAGTGATAGTTTGTCAGTAATATTCAATAGGACTTGAAGCTGGAGTATTGTCTCTATGATGTTGCCTGGCACACTGACAGGGGATAGTAATTTCAGTGCCTACCCTTGTACACATTTCTTCAGCCTCTTTAACACTTAAAAAATAGAGAAAATTTTAAATCAATATATTGCATATGTACCAGCCATATATACCACAAATCTAGCTAACTGCTAAAGACTGTGTTTTCTAATATTGTAAACAATCATTATAAACATCTATTTTAACCTAGTATAAGTTCTGATTTTCAAGGGGCATTTTTTTATTATAAAAATCTATTTTAACCTAGTGTAAGTTCCGATTTTCAAGGAGCTTTTTTTTTTAGATTAGTGGGGGGGGGGGGGGCGTTCTGGTTATCCCCCCCTGCATATTTATTATAAATATAAAAATACTGTTATATATATTATTATTGTAAGTTATACCTAACCTAATAAATAAAATACTATATTTTGTTTTTATGAGCTAAATATTTTTGGTGGATATTTAGGCAGACATTTTTTTCTAGGTTATATGTCTGCCTAAAATGTTTAGCTCATAAAAACAACATAGTATTTTAATATTTATTGTATATTAGCTATTATGTACAGGCCCATAGCAAACAGGGGGTCTGTGCCTCCCAATATTTTTTTAATATAGTTTACAACTATGGCTCAGCTTTATTATATTATTACAAATAACATCTTTTTACTATTTCCTTGCCTACCTTTTTATCTAAAATGTATCTTCTTTTGCAAAATATATTTTATTCAAAATAAATGTGTTTTCATGTATACCTAGACTAAATTAACTTCTTGGGAGCATAGCAATATTTAATATTTATAATTTTTGTAATAGTGTCTTTTATAAAAGTGGACCCCAAAGAAAAATGTATTGCTACAGGCCTGATGTATATATATATAACCTAGAAACATTTTTTCATGTTTTTATGAGCTAAATATTTTAGGCAGACATTTAGGCAGAAAAAAGTTTCTAGGTTATATGTCCACCTAAAATATTTAGCTCATAAAAACAACATAGTCTTTTATTCATTAGGTATAACTTACAATAATAATAAATATATATTATTAACATATATTATTAATACAAATATAACATAACAGTATTTTCATATTTATATTAGCTATTATGTATATATTTAACCTAGGTGGACACATAGCTTAGAATTAATTTTTCTGACTAGGCAGACATATAACATCTTCATAATAATAATTTTCTATAAAGTCATATTAATATGAAGTTTAAAAAACATTCATTATTATTAATACTAACTTTATTTTATGATCCCTGCATGCATTGACAAAACTTATCAGTTATAAAATAAATAAATATTATTTTATATTAATAGTTATAGTATTAACCTTAGCCTGCCTTAACTAGGCTTAGGTAATCAAATATAAAATCAATAAAAATTATAAGTTAATAATCTTTAAACAATCTTTATTTTATCACCTCTTATTTTATCACAAAATTTAAGAAATTTGAAAAAAATGTAGTTTTTTAAATATATATTTAAATGATAGAAATATATCACACATTTTACTATTCAAGTTAATTAATTAAATTAATAGTTTAGGTCATCTCAAAGTTAATTATTTTATCATAATAAATAATTATATAAATGTACAATTATAAATATGGAAATAAATGCATTAATTAATAATATGTTTAGTAAATATGTAAATATATAATAAATAAATATAGTATTATTATATAATATTATTATATAATATAGTATGGTACTAAATTCAACAAATTTTTATTATTATATAAAACATTAATTTATTAATACAACAGATCATGTTTGTTTATCTGAACTAATTAAATAATACCAAAAGGTCAAATGGAATGTCAAATTAGTAAAAATGTATTCTTTTAATTAGCAGGATTTGTTAGTTTCATTTTCACAACTTTAAACTTTTTACAAGTAAAATATGAAAAATACTCATATCTATATATCCTTAAATATTAAAATTGTAAATACTAAAATTAGATTAAAATACTATTTCAAGCATGTGTGTGCCAATCAGATTTTTTTACAGAAATGACACAAAATGTAAAATCATATTTACTCACCCTTATCTTATGTTATTATTTAATTAGTTCAGGCAAACAAACATAATTAGTATTATAGTAATAAACATTTTGCATACTTACTTAATATGAAAGAGTTCTATAAACTTTTAAATTTGGCTTATACAATTATATACTGAACTAATAAAAATGATAGCATAACTAAGATAAGGCTAAATAAATATTTAAACTAATTTTTAAAGTAATAATAATTAGTTTAAATAATTATTTTTTATTAAACTTATTTAATATTTCTACATATATATATATAGTTATTATTTAGTAAATTCTTAAAATTAATATAAAAATATATTACATATAATAAAAATATATTACATAGAATAAAAATATAATATATTATATTTCATTAACATTATTAATAGTATATATATATATATATATATATATATATATAATAACTAAATTATATGTTATATTAAATAAATACATAATTATATAAATAAATTATCATTTTAAAAGTAATAAATTATGATAGAGGATCCTATTTTTTTAATCGATTAACTAATACTTATAATTATAACAGTAAAAATAAATAATGAATTCAGCCTGTAAGTTAGTGCAATTTTTTATTGTATGCTAGTATGATTTTATATTTGTAAGATTCAGAAGATTGTCAAAAAGTCATAAAGCATAAAAAGTAAAGGCAAAACTACATAAAAATACATAGAGTAATTCTATGTAAAAGAATAATTCCTACATTTTTGGTTTTTATCAATACTATAGAATAAAATTAATTTCATAAATAATTTTAAACAAAATATTAAATTAATTTAATTTTTTTAAATCTATATAAGTTATTAAAATTATTAATTTTCATAATTAAAAAATTAAAATAAATATTTTATTTTATTTAATGTATAACTATATATATTTCTTTTATTTATTTAATAAGCCTAAAACTTTTATAATAAAAAACTTTAAAGAAACTTATTAATACATCTTTTACATTCATTAAAATATATTTTTATATGTTGCCATCATCTGAACAGTTTATTCTATCATGTATTAATATATTTATTTAAATTATACAATCCAATAGTTATGTAAAATCATTAACTAATTTTATATTTCTTTATGAATAAGTATAGGTTTTTCTAGATTTATATTTGACTTAATATCTTATCTCTTTTATGATTTTTTTGTTCTCTATTTACATTTAAATCTAAAAATACGGTTTTATTAGCATTCTGAAATTAAAAATATATTACACAAAACTAAATTCAGCAAAAAGAGTTTTTCTCTTTTCATTTATATATTAATGTAACAACTTACTTGTTTACCATAAACTTTTATAGCATTTACCCTTTATGTAATTGTACTTTTTATTAAACAGTTTGATTACTTGATTATTATTACACTATGTTATGATTATAATTGATGTTGTTTATGGTCCTAGCACTTTTTTAAAATATTTAGCAAGATATTATTGCTACCGAAGATAATAAATTTTATTAACACTGTTGAGTAAAGCTGTGATTAATATTGCTATCTATTACGTCTTAATTACAAATGATGTCTATATTACTCATTTAAATATGTTTATTTTGAAATTGACAATAAGGTAAATCTAATAAAGGTCTGCAAGGTCTCTTTCTGACATTGCAGAATGATCTTCAAGATTTATAATTTGATAACAAGTATTAATATGGTACAGACTTTTCAAATTGATATCATGGATGTCAGCAGTAACATTTTGCATACAGATTTTTTTAAACATTCTTGAAACCAAAGAATCCATTGCTTTTTATCCAGATAAGATATTACCATCTGATAATGTCTCAAATAGTCTTATATTACTGTCCTCTGTGTTTTTTGTCAAATGTAAAAGTCTGTAACTGTACATAGTAGGAGATGCTTTTGTAATTTTCAACCTTTCCTAGTCTATGGTCTTTATCTTTTAGCTATGTCCACTAAGAGTTAAAGTCCATTTATAGACAGTAGTTCCCGCAGCTATGTGCACCATTCTAATGTGCAAAGAATATATTGTTTAATAAATTGGTTCCCTCAACAGCTTAAAAACCCCATAATAAATGTGGTACCAATGATTTATGTTTATTCTATTATAGAAAATATACCTAAAAGCGGAAAGGGTTTCAAAATAGAAATGATCTTTCAGTCTTAATCTAGTCAACCGCTTTTAAACTAACCAAAACATATTGTAATGATGCTATGAAATTTAAACTGGACTTCAAATCTGCTAAAAACCACTTAAGGAGGAAGTGGCCCCTAAAGCAGAAAAGAGCCCTTTGAGGAAGAAAGAAGTTCTGGCAGATGTATGCCGAATCTAAAGGGCATGATTGTGTCATTTGTTTGTGTGAGTAAATATAATATATTCCGGTTTTACTGTTTAGTAACTTCTTAGTCATGATAAGAGAGTAGTGCTGTGCATGAACTATCGAAGTAAATCTTTTTTTGAGTTCTTTTAATTTTTATTGTTTTTATTTAAAGTGATATTGGTGCTTCATGTTGTATACATTATTTTCAGCTATTGTTGTTGTTTATTTTACTAATAAATGTCCTGTATGTTTTATTAACAGAAAACAGATCAAACTTTAAAAATATTATCAACAAAGTTGGAACAGTTGTTAAAACCAAGGTAAATATAAAGTGTGTATTATAAATTGTATTTAGTATATTTTCACTCACAACTAACTATTGGCAGGATGGTGCAAGATACATTGTACTGAAAGAGAAGTATATGCGCAGATCCCGTCTACTTAAACAATATACCGTTGACAGAAGCAGTGTCAAGCTATCATCTCTCAAGGTACTGTAATTGCTGACTTTGTTAATATGTTATAGGGAATATTCCTTTGTATAAGCTGAAGGTGTTAATTTTTACCCGGCAACTATGTATTTTTCATTTAATATCTGCATTTAATAGCAATTATAGAACTGTCTATAAAATACATTATATTAAATTTTCATATTACTATAATTTCTACTCTGTACAATGTAGATTAGTTTTAGAAACTTTACCTTTTAACAATTTTTTTTGTGATATTACTTTATATGGAACAACAGTCAAAATATATCAAAATGATATTTTATTAAGTAATTTGTTACGCGGCATTAAAGCGTTTTATTGTTTATGAACTACTATATTTTATTATAAATGTATTTTTCATACTTAATAGATAGTTCTACGGCCAATCCAATTAAAACAAATTTCATCCTACATTTGCTTCTTTTGTTTTATGTAACTTTCTAAGAAGTGTATTTACTATGAGCGATTTTTATTGAAAACGTTGACAAATGTTACCCTTTCCTCAGGAAGATGAAGAAAGATCGGCACAAGCTGCAACACCATCTAGTGAAATCAACACTGACGATCGCCAGAATGATAGTGAGCAGAAGCCCAGCATAGATTTGTCAACGTCAAGCAAGGGGTCAGCAGAAGCACAGGCTATATTTGTCAATGTCAAGGAACGAGCACGTCAATTCAGTGATCTTGAAGTCAGAGGAGCAATGGAACCGCCTAAACGAGATCGAAGTGAAACAAATCCTGGCAAGCTACTTAATCCCTTCGAGCCTTCTATGAATTCTGCTGATACAGACAATGCTGTAAATTGGGATTTAGTTTATGGTTCTTTAACGGAATTTAGGTTGACATTTTAATCATAAAATTATTTTCAATTAACTAACAGTGGAACCGCTAAGGTAAAACATCTTTGTAGGATTGTTGAGTGGGGGGAAGGGGATGATAACGGTTTAGAATAACCCATTTTTGAAAGGCTGTAATATCAAAACTATAATACGATTTAGATTAATCTTACACACATAAAATTGTTAAAGATTTTGTTTGTATTGTGTCTATGACATCGTTAATTGTCTTAAAACTATAATTTTCATGGTTTTTTGATGAATATATATTTTTAGAGAAATTTGTTAATAACATTCGGTAAAACAGACACCTTTACTATCACAGTAATTTGCTAATGCCCTCTAATTCAGAGAAATTGTTTCATATTTCACAATACAATCTATATTGTAAAAAAAAATTAGTAATATTTTCATTGGAAAAAATTGTTCTGATTTCATTATAGTATTATTTATTACATATTATTTATTATTACATAATGCTACTAATCAAGGCTTACCATGGATTTTCATTCGTTATAAATACGATTTATATCAGGATTCAGTATTGAAATTAGGTAATATAAATATAGTTGGGAAAATAATTTTATTGTAATTTAGTATAACATATTACTTTTTCATAACTGATAACGCTATATAATGCTAACATTATTGTTAACAAAATGTTCATTATTAAAGTTAATTTGGTGATAATAATGATATTTTATTTCGGTATATCAACAAAAATATAAGAAAACGTCGGACAATTTGTTTTTTTTAAGTAGAAGTACATACCAAGCCTCGTGACCGATTTTCTTAAAATGTCTGAAAATAATACTAATCGACATTACCCCGTGTTTGAATTATTGAATGTTGATTTTTTGTGCTAAAGCTGATTAAAGTAATAAGGTGTATTTTTAACTCCAACTTGGCAATCTTTTCTAAAAAAATAATTGCTTGTTGAATTTTGCATCGTCAATTATATTAGAGTTATATCGATAAAGTTTTGTGTTGAGCTGTATATGTTGTAATTTATTAAAAGATAATTATATAGATTGTTCTTTATTTCTGAATAATTTGTGCTTCTCAGCACATAGTCAGCAGTAAACTGTACTTTAGGCCTACTGCGTTACAAGTGTTATTTATTATATATTTAACTGATTTGAATTTCAAAAGAAAACATGTTTTAAATGTGTACGTATTATATGTTTCATTTATAAAAAGAGGTATATAACTAATTTTACAAATATTAGTTGTGCAGATTTATATTTGTTTTAAATTTTTTTAAATAAATAATATTATTTTTTTGTTTTTATTAATTGTCAGGTTTATATTTGTGGTATATCAAAGAAAAATTTATTATTTGCAATGTTTATTTGGTTTAGTTTAAAATATTTTTGTTTAGTTGATAATTTAACTTTAATTAATTTCACATGTTCGGTCCAGTATTTTAATATTGTTGAGCTGTTGATACCTATTTTTTAGCAGCTGATTGACATCAGAGGAACGCGTAGTGAATCAAGCCCAGCAAAATTCGTACCAGAAATTCGAAATAAAGTGAGATGACATTTGGTTAAACAAATTGCGGTTTTATAATATCATATCTATTTGTTTCATGTCTTCCTAATATATATTTATATTGGCGAAGTATTAATAAATAAAACTAACATTAATAATATTTCGTAGATAAACTAAAGGCTTCGACATTTTTGCGTTTGGTAAGCTTTTTAAGCATGTTTTTGCCACTATAATTAATTGTACTAAAATTCAAAACGTTTGTTTGCGGACAATTTGAAATTTCATTAAAAATTATTTCTATATATTTACTGTCATCCATACTGTAATGTGTATTGTTTTTTTAAGAATTGGACCTATATTTGTGCATAATTGAATTTTAAATCGGACATATAGACTACTAAATTTTAGTGATTAAAATATGAACACACACACGTATTATATAATGGAAAACAATCATAAATAACAAAAAATAGTTATTATTTCATTTGTGTTAAGAAATGGATGTATTTATACTTGAATTCTTTGTCGAGTAATTTACACAAAATAAGGCTGTCTATATGGTCATATAAATTATAAACAACTAATATACACCACCGTATTTATATTTTTAAACTTTGAATGTGAAAATGAACTAATGCCGATCCTAAATTTGTTGTCTAGAAAGTAGTTTCTACTGAAAATAGTACTCTATTAGTGGCTAAATTGAATTAAATATAATATTGTTATTATTTATATGCTGTAATAGCTAAAATATAGGGTAATATACTTAATTAAATTCGTTCATTTCAGGAATCAAACTTTGGCGAATTTCCTTCCAGTACAATAACTAGAGTAAGTTCGAATTTTTAAATTATTGATTTTATAATTTGAGTTATTGTACATAGTAGACACAATTTACATATTCATTAGTTGTAATAGTTTACACACAAGGATGTAAAAACCGTTCTAGTTTTATAACATGGACTATATATATAGAGTTTATGTATATCAATACCTTATCAACGAACTGAACTTTGTCATATGCAGCCTAATATGTAATAAGGTTAAATTACAGATGGCGGTTGAATAAGTGGTAGGTACATGATGATAATGATAAAAATATAATTTATTTTAGAAATTAATACAACCTTAAATTACAATTAATTTACACAATTAATTACACTTAAATTAAATATACAACCTCAATTTAAGGTTGTATAAATTTCTAAAATATAACACAATATTCACAATATAACATATAGTTAAATTGGTTTAAAAACAGTGTAGGTTGTAAATCTGTTTCAGATACGGCTAAAATGTTTGTATAATATTAATTTAATTGTAAATATCCACCAGATAAATTTGATTCCATAAAATTTATCTTCTAAGAACAGTTGTGGTATAAGGTGAATTGGTCTATTTTTAAAATTATGTCGGTGACAGTTTAAATTATAAAAAAAACAATACGGATCAAAAGGAAAGAACTGGGAATTTTATAATATTTCTTTACTGAATGAGAATGAGTAAAATCGCTTGTTAAATTTGTGAAAAATTACTTATTTCCAAAAGAAAATACTCGAAACGTACCTCAGCTGTTCAAAAGAATATTTTTGAGGAGACAGAGAGAGAGAGATGATATATTTCTTACTCGTTGTAGCCGTTGAAGAAAGTGGTAGAGCAGGTGGTTTGCAAGAAATACATCGAAACACGTGGTTATAATTTGGTCAAAAAAGGATTTGAAATATGGTGAAACGCTTCTTATACTAATACTGAGAGAAAGTTTTATCCAAAGTTATTCACCATATGATTGATTCGAGCAGATCAGGGTGGTCATACAACTGGCCTCCTCTTTGAAACTCATTAATATCACTTTCAGTTAATTTGATGTACTTTTGATATACTTTAGAATCTATATTCAGCATAATGTGAATCATTATTCGTACGTATCCAACTAAAGTATACTGAAATTCAAATCGCGCATACTATAGAGTATGCACTAGTGTATGCAAGGTTGCTGTATCCATCCCTAAAGTTCATAATATTACGAACTGTTGAATGGAATATAAAGACCGTTCGAAACTTTTTATACAATTTCATTTTAATAATCTATAGAAATTATTTGATACTAGTGATGGTAGTAAACATCGTTTTAAGTTCTTACAGTAGTTTTTTTACATCTGATTTAATTTTTTATAGAACTAGTATTTTATATAAATATGTTTCAAAAGTTCACTGAGATTATATCCAAACAGAAGATACCGAGGTAAGAATGATCACAGTTAATTAACATTTTTAACTTATAAACTTATGTATAATAAATTAGGTTTTATGTGAAATAAAAGTGCATTGTACACTGTATCTTATTCATTACTTTGCTTAATTTAATGTAACTATGTAATGTGAATCATTATATAACATGAAGTTGTCATACATGTGTTAATTAATAATAATTAGAAATAATTTTGTTATTTGATTTTGATTATCTACGAACACAAAATTGGTTAAAACACAAGTCTAGCCAGTTATTTCTTTTATATCACATACCCATTTGTTGCTATTTCCGTCGATGTTTACATCCTCTTCACTTCATATTTATTTAACAGTTTTTGAAAGTTTTTTAACACTTTCACTGATTAGCAATTACATATAGGATATTTATAAGTAAATAATATTATTGGCTTTATATTTTAGAAACACCATTAGAGGTAAATTTTTTATAAATTTTAAATTGTTATATTATTGTTATAATATGCTTAATTAATTTGCATGTATTATGCAGTTATGTTATGTTACAGTCGTCTAATAAAAATAATTTCACTTACATATAGTTTGTCGTGATATTTACTGTCTTTAGTGTACTTCATCGCAGAAGAAATGGTTACATGCTGCTATTCGTTGTGATTTCCCAGAATTAGCCAAACTGTTATCTGAAGATCCGACACTTGCAAACTGGAGGGTAATATACCAGATTTAAAATATTATGACACATTTGTAATCATATTTAAATGTAATTTTAACATACAACACCTTATTATATTTAATCTTCACGAAATTATAATTTTTAAAATATTTTTATAGTGTAAAATGTGCAGTTTGGAAGCCTTCTTAATCATATTTAAGCTATTATAGTAACATCCAGAAATTGCCTACTCGGATCACCTCTTTAATTTTTCGAATACTTCCGAAAAAAGATGGCAATGATAAATTATATTTTTCTTGTGTACTTTTGAAACAATATTTAATTGAAACAATGACAATAATGTGTGACAGAAGTTTATAACTTTACAGTTAATTGACTTGTTAAATTATATTTTCAAATATTTGCATGTTTTTAAATTTTAGTTATCATTTGACTAGTTAATTCTACTTGTATTTATTTAATTTATGCTGCTGTATATGAAATACCTAACCATGATATTAATTTGATATTTTACAGTTCCCAACAAATGGAGTGAGTGAACTTAATTATTTTAAACACATTTTTTGTTTCGTATTAATTTGTTGTTTAATTGCTTTCTATTTTTATATCGAACGTTGTCGTCAGTATGTAAGTTCCAATTTTTTCGATTTTCACTGATAATAAGGTATACTATTAAACCAATACTGATACCTGATTTTAATTTATTGTACATAGACTGCATTACACTACGCGTGCAAGTTCGGGGAAACTTCCTGTATTAAACTGTTAGCCGGAAACTATTCTGCTAATGTTAATGCTATCAACAACGTAAGACTAGGCTTTACTATTGACCGATAACACCATTGAATGTGTACATTTTTATTGCTTACTTTGTCTTTTTCAGGCGGTAAGTCACGCAAATTGTAAACGCAAGTATTAAAGTTGTTTCTGTGTAAATTAATTCTGCGTATTTTGAATGTCCTTATATCTGTAGCTATTATTATATATTTAAAAAAATCATGCATAGACAAGAAAATATATTTTTATTAATTATTATTGTTAAACTATATTTTTGTTTACTGCTATATTGTATTAGGGTTTATATATTATACACTTATTAATCAAAAGTATTTATGGTATTTGTGTGCAAACGGAAAATGGTTATTGAGTATTGTTTTAAAGTGTTTATTTATTTCATGTAAGAATTCTGTTGAAATGAGTATGTAAGCATATTTTTAATCTACCAAATATTGATCAGGTTTCTCTCAGCACACTTTCCATGTTATGTTAATCACACCTGTATAGCTCTTCATTTATTATCGAAAATATTAATTAACACTTGAGGTTATTGATCATAATATCAAATGTCATTAATTAGGTGAGTTTATAGGTCAAGTTTAGTCGCTCAAATGGATCTAAATTTTGATCCCTTCTGTATAATGTTACACTAAAATTAATATTCTGATGATGAACACTGTGTATGTAGAATAGATTTAATGATTCGAGTAAATATTCTGATTCTGATTATTAGGTTTATACTTATTGATTAACTGAATTACAAATATATCCGTGTTGACAAATGCAACATTACGAGTATATATATTTATAATTTGATTGTTTATATACTTAATCTGCAGGGGCAAACTCCTCTGCATATCGCAGTTATGCACAGTAGAAATCACGCTGTTAACTGTCTTGTGAGATCTTATAGTAAGTTACAAGTATTTATACGGGTGTTCGAATATTATATTCATACGAGTATATATATATGGCGGGTGAAAGGGTTCAAACGAGTTTGAAAGCCAAATTAAAAGAATTTTCTTCGAATGAAAGAATATTCCTGACATTGGAAGACTTTTGTTGGAATTGGAAGACTTTTCTTTTAATTGAACGAATTATCTTTGAATTGGAATAAATTTCCTTGAATTTAAAGACTTTTCTTTGAATTGAACGAATTTTCTTTGATTTGGAAGACTTTTCTTTGTCTTTGAATTGGAATAAATTTCCTTGAATTTTGTTTGCAAAGACGTTTAAACCCTTTCGTCCGCTATAACTTTAAGGGTATCTTTGATTGGATTTTTGTGGACCGTTGCATATTATGCTGCATTAGATTTCAAATTTCTATATTTAAAAGTAAACTAAAAACATTAATATAATTGAAATACGATACATTAAAATAATCGATTTTTGGCCAATTTAGTCAAGAATGAAAATATTTAAGTTATGTATTAATTATACATATATAAATGCTATGTACGCTTATTTCGTAAAAATGACATAAACTGATTACGTTTATTTTTTAAAACGATTGCTCGTGCTACTACTTTGGACACCATATAAGTAATATGTTAAAAATATTGATAATTAAGTACCGATTAAGCGCATTGTTCCTTCGCGGACGTGGGTAATTTCACACTGGTTGTTCATTTAAATTAAAATTCAATAATTTTTAGTATAAAAAAGGATTGGAAGTATTGTTTATGTTAAAATTTTTAATCACAATGTTATATGACATCATGACTCAACTAAATTTTTAGGCCTGTGGCTATGAGCATTTCCTTAATTATTATATAAATATGTTTTTTAGTTTCAGCAATTTTAATAAATTTAATTTTAAATCCTAGTCATATTATATTAAAAAATTAGAATTTTTATTAAAATATAATTGTTTTTATTATGATATTCTCTTAAAATTTTATTATTTATTAATTGTTTTCTTACTTATTTTTTAAAATTCAATAGGCCTACATAAATTATCATTTTATCTATTTAAATACTTTATTTAAAGTAATAAATAAAATTGTTATTTTTAAAATGTATCATTTGAATTCTCAAAGTTAAATCTAAATTGGATCTAAATCACTAACAATAAATGTTATATTATGAACAGTTAAAATCAATAAAGTTGTTAAAAATTTAAAAATTGTTTTTTTTGCCTTTCAGTTTCACTTTTATTTCAATTATTTAATTTGTTAAACGAAGAAGAAATATATTCAATACGTCTCGATATCTTTTCTCTTATAATGTAGATATAATTTTGGCTTTTTATGGTAGTTAATTTTACCTTTATAACAAATTGCCATTTAAAATTTATCTATGAACAAAAATGTTTTGCACCCTCATAGTCGTAAGAGTAACGTGGTTTATTCTTTGATTATGCTTTCCAGTTTTTATTAACTCGCAGTAAAACATATATTTCACATTATTAAAAAACTATTAAATTGCAGTCGCTGTAAATAGATTGGTCGCTGTTTCAGGTGCCAGTCGCAACCTGTTTGACTACTTCGGCCGCAGACCAAAGTGTTATATTCAGCCTGGAGACCCCGGAAACTTGCAAGGTGGCACTTGGCATCCCCTCCCCTTCATTATATATATTTATATGTTTTACCTTTTTTAATAATTGTTATATCGTTGTTGTATACGAAAAAAGTAGATGAACTAGACATTTACTCATACTCGTATATATTAATTTAAAATTTGAGTATTTTTTTATCAATAAATTTTGATGATCAAATTATAATTATGAGTCACATTTATATGCTTCGTCTTTGATAAAGTTAACAATATCTGTATCCTTGTAGTGTTTAATTATTAAAAACATCTCAATGTTTGAAGTTTTACTATACTGTGTTTTATTTTATTTGCCATGGTAACTTATTTTCATTTTTTGCAAACATGTATTCGGCTTCATTTAGATCGAATTGTCCTTGTGATATTTGATCGTATTGAATTGGAACTTGCAATTTCCATTTCAGGTTATTTTGAAGATATTTTTGAACTGAAAAAGATCGCGCGTGTGGAATCTCGTAAGCAAGTTTTTTTTATATTCTGCAATCTTTCCAGCATACGCACTATATTTAGTACGAGTTCTTCCGTGGTTATGTTATATGATTAATGTATTTAACCATTCGCTTGGATATTTACCATAAATAGGATTTATGAATAATTTTACTTACATTTGTAATAGAATTTATTAAATCATATGTAATACAGTGGGTATTGTAAAAAGGACTATGTTTTAGTGTTTTAGTATAAAAATATTAATTAACAAAACTTTCAGTTATTTATGATATATTGTTGGTAGGGGGCCTATATAAAATATCAACAGAATATTCTATTTTAAGTTGCGCAACATAAATATATCTTATAAAAATATAATATACTAAAATCACAATTGTATTTTATGATAAAAGTGCTATCTTAAAAAACGAATTTCATGAAATTTAGCAATTCATGCAATATATACAGAATTTTATATTTTATGCAATATTCTTAATTTTATATTTTATGCAATATTCTTAATTTAATATTTTATGCAATATTCTTAATTCTATATTTTATGCAATATTCTTAATTTTATATTTTATGCAATATTCTTAATTTTATATTTTATGCAATATTCTTAATTTTATATAGTGTGCAATATTCAAAATGTGTATGTTCGATTTAATACACATTTGTTCACAATCGTAATTCGGTTTGTTCACATGTCTATTAATTAAGAAACTATAAGGTAAACCGCACTAGAAAAAGTCTGAAATGGGGAGCATATTTCCTGCCATACCGGGGCTAACTCCATAAAAAGTAATTAATTTAGCACTTGTGTGGAATCCGTTTTTTTAACTTTTTGGTGTGCTATTTTCTTACCATTACAATACCTTACTTTACTGTACTTACTTTACTTAACCTCAAATTTAACCGCATCTAACAAAAAATATTTTTTTGTTAATTAGTCTCATGCTCACGGACAAAATAATGCAAATATTATTCAAATGAAATTTATTGCATAACATAAACACACACGCACACAAGACTAACTAAACTAAAAATTCTGAGAGGCAACTGTTATTGTAAGAGAATACTCGAGACATAAGACAGGAATGAGTTGATTGACATTGGAAGAAAAATATTTTAAAAACATTACTTGTAATTAGTGGTTATTATAGTCCTATCAGAAAACAAATAATTCTGTGAAGCATTGTAATAATAAGTTATATGTCCCATTTTTTTTCTTCTTGTATCACTGTTGTATCATGCTGAACAAATATGAAAAAAATTAATATTCATCAACCGTTTGGTTACCAGTGTTCCTAGTCTAGAAAGGTGGGTAGTCAAGATCCCCCCTATGAGGGATTTTGGCAAAGGCCAGTTTCTGAGAATTTTTGACCTTGCGGCTATTGACCATGTGTGATTTTGACCATGTGGGATTTTGACCATGTGGAATTTGTCAAAGGCTTATTTTACGAACTTTTGACTGTGGGGGATTTTGACCCGGGGGTGAATTTGACCCGGGAAAATTTGGCCGTTGGACAATTTGACCCGAATGGAATTTGACTTAGGGATTTTGAAAAAGGCGATTTTGACCGGACCCCTCTAGAAAGAGGCCCCCGCCCCATAGATACCTATTAATGGAATTGTTTGTTAAAGTATACATTTTGTATATTTTTGGTATCCCGTAGGACTGGTAATTTGAAAAGTTCTGAGAGTATTGTAAATGGAACTGTCAGTAATGTATTTGTATATTATACTATTATGTAATATTTGTTTCTGTATTGTGTGGAGATATAAGTTATACAAGGCAGTACTTTGTTTGAAAATGTATGTATGTTATACTGACAATGATGGTGACATACATTGATTGTTAGACAGGTACAAACTGTGTTTTGAATGTAGTATTTATGTAATTATCTACTTTTATACTTGCAAAATTAAAACGAAATATCTTTAAAAAGCTTTTGACTGTGGCAAGTCGGAATAACATGTTTCAAATTAAACCTCGCCACATCCATCTCCATCAAATCCATCGCCAGCATCTGTCTACTTCCGCGCCCGTATCGTCTCCTCCCCCGAGATCCATCACCACCACAAGGACCGCTTACGTCATCCCAGCTACCCTCTGTACACTGGCCTTCCGATGCCCGGCGCTCGTAAGGTTACCGCCCCAGTTGCCCCCGATTCGCACGGCGGCAACACGCGTCATCAGACGGACTTTGCGGCTGCTGTTCAGCAGAGTATCCGATGGAAGCGAGAGCCGCTCGCTGAGAAGCGGAGGATGCCAGTAAGAGTTGTGGCACATTATTCTAATGCAAAATAATATTTTAATAAGCAGATTATATGTTTGTCTGTATTTGGAGGACAGATAAAAAGGCTAACACTATAATTATATAGTGTAAAATTTCATCTACAAATGACATGAATAAACTAATTGTCCACTGTGAAATGATATTTAATTTACATTTATAAATATTATTAATGCTGTAATAATTTATATGTATATATATAATATTGACTTCCTATATAACTTTTAAATATTAGCTTCATACATATAACGATTATAAATATTTAAAATAACTACAAACCTAACAGTTTGCAAAATAGGTTTTACTTATGTGTTATGTATTTTTTATATATCTCTCTTCTTTCTCTATATATTATATATGCATAATAACTACATAAATTATCCCATTTAAAAGTTAATTTTTTAACTGATTAAAAGTTCAACATCTTTATACTTAAACCGTTTCTTCATAAATATATCATACTTAGATCATAAATTGCTTTAACAAATTTTAACTTAAAAAATATCGTTAATAAAATATGAAATTTTATTGACTCTCTTATAATATATCTAATGAATCATATGTTTGCTATACATGTTATACAACAAGTATTTGCTAGCTACTATTATTTAAAAAATAAAATATGGTATCATAATTTCAACTGTGACATATACTTACAGAAACTGAGTCAATCTTTTGCGGACCGTTCATGGGTAATGCAAGCAGCCAGGCATATACGTAAACTTAAAGATGCTATCAGTTTAACTTTGCTTAGCATGCTCTGATTGTCAGATTATTGGAACTAGTCGAGTAGCTGCAAAATATAGTTTTATGTTAATGGGCCGTTAAAGTTAATTTATTAAATACTTTATTTTATAGAAAGTAAGTGTTTTGAGTAATGTTAAACACTATGCCTGAATAAATGTACATTGAAGTTTCCTTTAAACGATTTCAATTTAAATTTGACAACCTTTTATTAAATTGAATGAATTATTAAAGTTTTCATAAATTAAATAAAAAACATTTGAGCTTGATAAAACTAATTTTATATGTTATCTTTTTCAACATATTTCAATATTATTGCTGAAATGCTTATTTCCTACAATATTTGACGCACTATAATTTATCACAATTTTGAAATTTATTTTGAAATTTTAATTTGAACATTTAAATGCTTCTCGGAGTTTTTGTTTTTATACAAATGAATCTACAAATTACGATGTTTTCATTTATATTACATAATGTAATGGTTATGCCAATTCTGGAATTTATTAAAATAAATTTCTAAAAAAATGTATTTGTCTTCAGCAACACCAACAAAAAACTTTAAAGTTATTTTTGTCCCATTTGTGATCATATGAAAATGTAATAATAATAAAAACAATAACTAATTAAAATTCAATTTTTTAATATTTTATTGTTTATGTCATTATGCTATAATGAAATAATAAATACCCAACTTAAATACCAAATTAATATCCAATGTCATAAATATCCAACTTATGTCCAATTTTGTCTGTTGCATGTTGCTCAAAGTTGATGTTTTATGATGTATTTTGAGGTATCTTATTGATAGCAGGTTTGTTCTAAAATGGACCGTTTTAATTCAAGTTATAAATTTATTAAAAATAGTATTTTATTATTACATGTTTTACATTATTGCATATCTTTGCATTATTTTAATTTTACTTTAATCACATTATTTTAAAGATTTTATAGCATATATAAATTGTGTTATATACTGTATATTAGTGTACCTTATAATAAGAGGTGTTTATGCATTGCATTAAAAGCAAAATAATTGATTTTTAAAATGATTCAGTTTATTAAAATTGGATCTGAAAAGTATGTGGATCTCAAAACTATATCGGGGACTTACTGAATATTCAGTAATTCTGTGTGTGTAAAGAGGTGCAAAAAGAGGGGAGGGGGTCGTGACAGCTTATAAACAGGTACGGCTTATACGCGAGTAGGCTATAGAGTATAGATATTAATAAGATATATTTTCATTTATAATATTAACTATTTAAATTATGATATAATATGTATGGTACATACCAAGACTGGAAAATGAGGCTATTCATGACGTCCAACACGGAATGGAGATGGAAATTAACATGATGTGTCGTATATTTAAAAAATATATAATATTTCTGTCCGGAATAGTACTTCTAAATATGAGAAAATATTTACAAAAAATTAAACATAAGTAGAGGTTTCAAAACATATAATCATATATTATATTATTTAAAATCTTTAAAAGTAAAATATTATCTAAAATATTTCTCGTTTTATAAAATTTTGAAAATCATCATAATCATAGTTTAATTGTGATTTGTTGACATTTCTGAAAAAAACGAATACGTGTTTTGTTTTTAATTAAATAATATATTTGTTTAACATAAATCTATTTTTTGAACTGTCAGATAATACAGTCATCAATTTTGGGATTGTTTTCAGTTACAAAGATTTAATTCAACATCGGCTGCCGACCTCAAACGTTCGGATTCATTTAAAAAGTTACGCAATATCAGCAGCCCGAAACTTCAGTAAGTTTTACGGTGATTATTAAATAGTTTTCGGGTCACTTATACATAAAGTAATTTTAAATTATAAAAATAAATGTAAACTATTAAATGCAATATATAAATAACAGTATATTTTATATAATGCTCAATTTAGAGACACAAATTATTTTATCAAAAATACTATATTGACATAAATATTACTATATTGATTTACGTTATCGAAACTTGGTTATTTGTTCTATCTATTTCACATTATAGAGTTCCAAACGATTCTGAATTTAACATCAAGAAAGTGTGTAAATCCGATACATTTAGTATGAATATTATTCAGTTATTTATAGATGATGTTAAAGTTCATCATAGGCCAACTTTAATTATTTGTTTTAGATGAACATTCTAAAGACACAAGAATAAGTTATACATAAATTATTTTACATCTATTTATAATTAGTAACACTTCTTTACAGTGATCTAATATAATATTTTTATAATATTTTATATAATATAAATTGTTTTAGAAAATTATCGATTATAATTTATTAAAAAATATTAGATAATTATTTTATAATTTAATACAATTTTAGATAAACTAAAAAGTTGTATAATATATTATAACAAAAATTATTAATAGCTTAACTTTTTTTAATAATTTCAATAAGGATACTAATTTTTTAAATAAAATTCACATTAAATTATTACATTTGAAATAGTAGTGTTTAATTGTCTTCGATAACTAATGGCATGTATATTTTCACCGTATTCAATACATTTTGACACATTTTTCCTTTGGATTTACACTCTAAGATGCGCAATAAAAGCCGCATTTGAATCAAATATAACTTTAAAAATATTATTGTTATATATAAATTCTTGTCAATGAAAGGTTCAATTCTTTTTGTATCATATATTATATTATAATCAATTTTAAATTTGTTAAATGAAATACATTATAAATACAATACATGTGGCCTTCCACGTTCATAAGGGATTATTATCATATAACCTTGGCGCAGGAAAATAATATATAAATCAATAAGTTAAACCAAACAATTCCCAATTCCATGCGCTATCAATATACATCTGACTTTAGTAAATTGATATAGCTGCTACCTTGAATTTATCACATAGTTTGGTTTATTAAATAGCTTATTAGCATCCATTATTTAATTTAAATATATTTAATTCTTAATACCCTCCCCGTTTACTCCTGATCTATAATTTATCTATACATCAAAATAAATAAGATATTGTTTTTATTTCTCGCATTAGATCATTATACATATTTTTTAAATTTCAGAAGCGTTATTTCAGAAGATCATCAGCCGACGGAGAAAGTAAACCAATCAGATTCCACATAATATGACCTGTTCTTTTATTTATAACGGTTTTGTGACTTTCCAAGCAAAATAGAGTTGCACTTAATTTAAAATATTTTTCATTGTTTATTATCTTTCTCCTAATTTATTATGCTATGTGATTATTATATTTAGTACTTGGTTTTATTTTTATTTAAATACTTTTTTGAATCATATACCCATTCTACAATGTTGAATATTTTTGTGTTTAATTAAGAAAAACTATTAATTTATTTGCAGTTGAGCCACATACAATACTTACTCACTATCAACTTCATACAAAAATAACGAGGTTTTAAAAATGAATCAAATTTTGATAAATATTAAACAGTTTAAATCATACAATAAAAATATTTTAATTAATAATGAAAAATTCGTATATTTTTTTTGTAGAAATGTTTCCATATTTTATGGCATATTATTGGTTTAATTGGATAATGCTACTTTAAATTAATGCACGTTATTTAGTACCATATATATCATAAATAAACGTTTTTGCAAAATATTTGTTCCGGGTGAAATAATATTTAATTCGATAGGACGACAAGGCCTTCTGAGGCCCTATATAGTGTTTAAACTTATAATGATAACGTATAATAACATATTATGAATTATACTTTTTAGATTTCTTTCAAATTAAATGACTTCTAATATTATAAAGCTACGTGATTTCTGATTTTATCAAATTTCACACAATTTCACAGTATATGTAACAGATATTTATAACTACACATTTAAACAATATAGATATATATATATGATATGTAGTGTTAATGATATAATAAAATGGATTATATTGGATATACTAACTAGAATTCAAAGCCGATATACATTATAAACAGCTTTGCTTTAAGTGTACGGTAATTAATTGTTTACCATAAGATACGACAGACAATTTTAGTTAGAAAATGAATAGGTTTTTTTTATTGTAAAAATATACACATTTATTTCCAGCCACCCTATCCATTAAAATAAACCATATATTTTCCGGAAAAAAATTGACGAAATGGCAGCATATCTAATGATACGTTAAAAGTAGTATAAGAAAAGTCGATTAGGCCCCCTGCCCCTTCCCACAAAAAAAATTACTCCCCTCCAGGGTAAAAGTTCTGAGAAAGTATAAATAGAGAAGCTTTCTCAGCTAAAATTCATTCTGCTCCAAGCTCTTGCCGTGAACGGTCATATTTGTGCTTTATGCTCAGTCTATAATTATAAATTGACTACTATACTACATCATCAATTCTTTATTTACTACTACTTTGCTGCTAGTACTACTACAACTACTTCATTTAGAATTAATTCAAATCGTGCTACTGTATATTTATTTTATTTACTACTACTACTTTGCTGCTACTACTGTCAGAAATCAGTTTAAATCGACAAGTTTGTGCTACTCAATTCAGTCGTTATATTTAAAACTTTGGATTTATTTCGGAGACTTTAAAAAAAAGTATACTGCGGACGTTACAAACAATTTGGAACAAGACACACGAGAAAATAGAACAGCGATGAACAGGGCTATGCATTGAGACAAGAGTTGTGTATTGACAATGTTGAAATAAATGGTCTACTTAGACTAATATGTAGAATGTTTACAAAGACAACGGACAGATGGAGCAGAGAACACTTTGCTGACATAATATTTTAATGACTTCGTTATATTAACTTGTCAGGAGAGAACAGCACTGTATTATCAAAACTTAAGCCATACTTGAAACAAGCGGTACAATCAGAGCATTCCGGCAAAGCATTATCACACCTCCTTGGAGTGACTGAGGGACGACTGACTATATATAAATTGATTGAAGCTTTTGTCAATCTAAGATTACAACAACTCCTATGATGATGATGATGAGTAGTGATTTATGCTTACTTTCCAAATCTGTCTACTACTGTATGATTTTGAAATAATTTTAATAATTAATGGCATTCTATATCATTAATAAATGTGTGCTTCAATTATTCAAATTAAGTGAATTTGTTTTATGATTTTATAATTTGGTGTAACTTTACTTATATGCTCAATCGGAATTAACTAAGACAATATAAAACGAAACAGCATCATCATCATCATGGGAGTTGTTGAGCGTTGTTGTAACCTTAGATTGACAAAAGCTTCAATTAATTTAGTCCTTCGTCCCTCAGTCACTCCAAGGAGGTGTGATAATGCTTTGCCGGGATGCTCTGATTGTACCGCTTACTTTAAGTATGGCTCAAGTTTTGATAATACAGTGCTGTTCTCTCCTAACAAGTTAATATAACGAAGTCCTTCAAATATTATGTCAGCAAAGTGTTCCCTGCTTCATCTGTCCGTTGTCTTTGTAAACATTCTACATATTAGTCTAAGTAGATCATTCATTTCAACATTGTCAATACACAACTCTTGTCTCAATGTATAGCCCTATTCATCGCTGTCCATATTTTCTCGTGTGTCTTGTTCCAAACCGTTTGTCACGTAGCATACTTCTTTTCAAAGTCTCCAAAATAAATCCAAAGTTTTAAATATAACGACTGAATTGAGTAGCACAAACTTGTCTATTTAAACTGATTTCTGGGAGTAGTAGCAGCAAAGTAGTAGTAGTAAATAAAATAAATATAAGGTAGTACGATTTTAATTAATTCAAAATGAAGTTGTTGTAGTAGTACAGTAGTAGCAGCAAAGTAGTAGTAAATAAAGAATTGGTAATGTAGTGGTCACTTTATAACTATGGTATATAACAGAACGCACAAACGCACACATGGAGGGGGTGTTATTTTAAATTATTATTATTTTTTAATTATAACATATATTTTTTTAATAATTTTTTTTAATTAAATTTTTTTGGGGGGTCATGAGTCATGATCATTTATAGACATGAGTCATAAATCTATTTATAAGTGTGGTGGAAACGACCTTTCCTGTACTACTACTAGTGTATTATTGTACCTATATTTCCTACTTGACTACTTCGCTATGGACAAAAAAAAAGACTTAGACAATTTTAAACATTAACATTTTTGATTATAATTTATTATTTGTCATATATCCGTGAAACAGTAGGCTATATCTAGTATAGAGTGCTAAGATATTAGACGTGTAGCAATATGTAGTAATAATGCAGAAATTACGGATTATTATAGGGTGCAAGCAATCTATAAGAGAAAATTTGTTTTGTGTGTTTTAACATTTTACTAATAGTAATTTTAAACACGTAAACGCACTACTCGGTATTAACTACTCGTAACCTCGCGACACTGACCATATTCTAGTAACGACTAAAATTAAAATCAAATCCTTCCGAAAAAACATAAGGAAAAATAAAAAGATTCAACATCAACTTACTAAAAGAAAATGTTGAAGACAGAAAAAAATATGAGATGGCCACCTTTAACCGTTTCAGTGCTCTCATTAATGATATCAATGAAGAAACAACGCCAGACGAATTGTGGAAAAAGGTAGAGGCAGAATTCAAAAATGCAGCAGATGAAACAATAGGTTTTGAAAAGAAAAAGAAAAAGAAACCATGGATCAGCGATGAAGTACTCACTCTAGTCGATGAAAGACGGACTGCAAGGAAAAACAGCAACAACGTGCGTAAAAGAGAACTAGATCGAGACATTCAATGCAAACTAAGACGTGACAAGAGCAATTGGTTAAACGAACAATGTCAAGAAATTGATGAATTCGATAGACAGAACAAAAGCAAAGAACTATATGAGAAAATTCGAAAAGTGAAGAAGACAACTTTCAAAGCAAATCAGATAGCCGTCAATAACAAAAATGGAACTACTCTAAACGATCCTAAGACTGTGCTTACAAGATGGAAAGAATATGGCTCTGAACTTTTTGGAAAACCAAAAAACGAAAACATTAACGAAATCATGGACATTACCGAATTGGAACCACCACCTCTCTTGAGCGAAACCAAAGCAGCAATCAAGCAGTTAAAGATGGGAAAATCTCCAGGCTTGGACGGTATTCCAGCAGAATTAATAAAATTTGGACATGAGAAATCAACAGATGCACTCCATCTTCTATGCACCAAAATATGGAACTCCGGAGACTGGCCTGTCGACTGGAAAAAGCAAGAATTCATTGTCATCCATAAATCAGGAAGCACCAAAGAATGTGCGAATTACAGAACGATTGCTCTCATGAGTCATGCAAGCAAAATACTGCTCCAAATTCTACTACAACGGATGAAAGCAAAAATAGAGGAAGAACTACCCGATGAACAAGCTGGTTTTCGGGAAGGAAGAGGAACTATTGACATGCTTGTTCTGATACAAGTACTCATAGAAAAGATTATCGATACAAACAATGAAGCAATTATAACCTTTATCGATTACAGCAAAGCCTTCGACAATGTGAGCCATGCACAACTTTTTGTAATCATGACAAAAATGGGTTTCCCCTCGCACATTGTGTCGCTACTGAAATCGCTGTATAAAAACCAAACGGCAGTTATCCGTTGGAACGGCGAGCACACCGAAGAATTTCTTATCCAAAAAGGAGTAAGACAGGGATGCATCATCTCTCCACATTTGTTCAGCATCTATACAGAACACGTCATGAGAGAAGCAAACATAGAAACCAATGGCATAAGCATAGGAGGCAGATTGATCAGCAATGCAAGATACGCAGATGACACAGCTCTCATAGGAAAATCAACAACAGA
>JAUZND010019894.1:0-51102 GCA_034780555.1 Coelogynopora nodosa | reverse complement strand
TACCTGATATGTAGATTTCTTATGCTGCTACCGATGTACTGCTCTTGGCATCGATTACAAGTAAAAGAATAGACACAATTTGATATCATACATAAATCATTTTTAAGGCTGCAAGTTTTAAGGTAACAGATTCTTACTGATGATTTTGGTTTTAAAGCGTCATGGAGGGAGAAAGATTTTCTGTATATACGGATGGGTAGGTCATATTTTTTGAAGATAGATCTAATTTTGTGGTCGAAATTACCCATCCATATATACAGAAAATCTTTCTCCTTCCGTGATGCTTTAAAACCAAAATCACCAGTAAGAATCTGTGACCTTAAAACTTGCAGCCTTAAAAATGATTTATGTATGATATCAAACTGTGTCTATTCTTTTACTTGTTTTATTTTTCTATGCTAATTAATTGTAGCTTTTCAATAAAAAATGCAAATTAATTTAATGCGGGAAAGTTCAAGATTACCTTTAAAATTTTATATATTAAATATTTTAAACACTCCTTGATATGCATTTGAGGTAAAAAATATCCTTACATTTTTTTCACATTTTGTGTGAATTATAATTTATTCATACATTTATCTCTTGATCAAGCTGATTCTCTTGCCTATGACTATGAAACAGAAAAAACTGACAATTATAGAAAACTTTTAATAAAATCGAATGCATTACATACCAAAAAGATACCAAAATATCTGAATTAAAAGTGTTAGATAAGTCTATCAAATTAAAAAAGGGAGAACTGTAATATACATTTGTTATTTAACATTCAATTGCCATTTTGCATTTTAAGTCTGTATATGTTACCGACGGTTTACAAATTCAGATGGTTTGCTAACCGTCTGGACAGATAGAAATATTTCTGATACAATATTTATAATGAACGGTTTGCAAACCATCTGAATTTGCAAACCGTCAGTAACATATACAATACCAGTGTTGCCACAAGCTGCGATATATATTGCACGGTGATATCTGGACAAAAAGCTGCGATATGCAATATTATTGGCATTACCTGCAATATATTAATTTTTTTAATTAATATTTTTTTCTTGTTTCTTTAAATAGTTTATTTCCCTTCTGTCTAACGTAAGAGTTATGCAATCTGAGCTTTGCTGGGTATTACATATAGCAGAGGCCAATAATAGTTTTAATTGTGAAGACAGTGTTGCAAAATTGTTTGTGGCAATGTTTGGTGACTCAGTAATGAAAAATAAATTTACATGTGGCCACACAAAATATGCATACCTCCTGATGTTTGCACTGTTGCCCTTTATCAAAAGCAAAATTGATGATATTTTAAGCATGCGTCTCTATAGTACCTCATTTGATGAATCAGATGGCAATATGGGTGTTCTAACTAGGAGCATCAATCCAGAGAATGGTGCTTTTGAAATCAACTTGCTGGATGTTGTCACTTTGAAGGAGTTTACTGCAGAGGCTTCAGTTAACTCGATCATCCAGGCAAGAGACAATGCCAAATCTTACTTGATTAGCAACAAGCTGACAGCTGTCAGTTTTCTGATGACAGATGAACTCATGGAGTCCGGTTTCAAGGCAAGGAGAGAGTATGAGTAGCACCGGAGAAGGATGGCACAAGAGGAAGAACGAGCTACTGCAGCACAGCGGGAGAAGGAAGAACATGAGCGCCTTCAAGAGATAGTCTGCCAAGATCACCAATGGAAGAGTCATCTAGAGGTTGTGATGGAGAAGAAACATGAGTTGAAGATTAGGGAGGCTCAGCGCAACTGTTTGGATGCAGAAGTTAATCTTCAAAGGACGATTGCCAACCTTTCAACAGATGCTAATAAGGAATCCGCTTTGTCCAGTGAAAAGTCATTCTTTGTTGAGTAAAAGACAAAAATAGAACAGTGGGCAATGGAAAAAGCTCTTCAGAAAGCTGCTGTCGAGTCATGTTGTCTAAAGCGCCGACTGGAGGGGGATTGTATCAGTGCCCTTCCCACTATTCTGAAAAAGAGAAAAACAATAGCCCCCAATGACTTTTTTAACATTTAAAATAATCAATTTAGTTAATCAAATTTATTAATTAGTAGTATACATGTTTTTTATACCTACCTAGCCCCCAATGACTTTTTTAACATTTAAAATATACAATTTAGTTAATCAAATTTATTATTTAGTAGTATACATGTTTTTTATACCTACCTAGTGAATTATATAGTGAATTATATATATATATATAATATAGTGAATTATATAGTGAATATACCTACCTAACGTGAATTTAGTATATATGTTATCTTTTTCAAAAAAATAAATTACATGAAACACAGTGAATTATATAAGTGAATATAACTACCTAACGTGAATTTAGTATATATGTTATCTTTTTCAAAAAAATAAATTACATGAAACATATAGTAATTATGTACCACCAGTTCTTATAGTTTTAAATAAATGGTTTACATTTTTAGATACCTAATGGGTAAAAAGTGAATTTTTTTAACTGCAATATTTTTTACCTCCTGCAATATTATTGCCATAATCGGCTGTGGCAACACTGCAATACTTTAATGTACACTGCAACTCTGACTATGTTACTTACCAAATTACTAACAAATACTATGTTGAAAAAACTTATTTTATTTATAGTATCCAATATTTAAACATTTAGCTTTGTGGAACATTAACAATTTTTTTAAAAAATAAATTGATCTATTCATATTCTAGAATAGTTATTAAAGGTAAATTGCCAAGTAGCCAAGAAGATCACCTAATTAAATTGTCTCTTGTTTTTTGTGTAAAACTATATTTTATTGTACAATTTATACATACATAAATGAAAAATTTAATATGTACTATACATAATATTCTATGTATCTTTGTTTTTTTCACTTAATATATACATGTTGTTAAATTTTAATAAATTTTGAAAGAAGTTTACCAAATAAAATAAGATATTGTAAGATATATCTTAACACATTTGTATGCATTATACATAATTCCATGGTCCGTGTGGTTTTATAGGCTACCCTGAATGCATAGCCATGACACCCTCAATGGCTTCTAGTTAAAAAATACATTACAGGCTTTTTCTGGGAGTCCAATCCTATGCCTGTTAATTGGATGATTAGAAGCTTGTTTGTCCAAGGAGAGTGTGTAAAATACCCCACCTCATAAGTAATTCTATATATTTACATTTTAACACATTTTCTTACCTGGAATCAAATTGAAGGTTGTATTGTTTTAATTAATTTACCCTTGATGTATTAATACTGTGAATTAAAAGTGTGTCACAATATATATACTATGGTAACAAAAACCCTTAAATATTTTAAGTTTTCATTTTAATATTTTCAAAATATTTTAGAACTCGAAAAACATGAATTCAGTTTAATTTAGAAGTAAAGATTGTTATACTTGTCATAAATATTTATACTTATATTTATAGTTATACTTGTCATAAATAGTTTACTGTTACCTAAATCTAGGCTTGTTAGCTATGTTTATTCAGTGTCAGTTTTCAAATATATTGTATTTTTTCATTGTACAATCTTACAAAATGGTGTGTATTTTTAAACATCTATACAACATCTCTAAAATACCTTAAAAAATGTGCTGAGTTCAAAAATTGAATTAGTTTGATATGACCCCAAAAAGTATACTAATAGAATATTTAAATTGGGCTAATGCTTGTATTGGCCTACAATAATTTACAGGGATCCTAAGTCTGGACGATTTGGTTACCTCCTGCAATTCACAAGAAAATGTAATAACATTTTACCCCCGCCCTACTACCCTCTTATAATCAGAAGTAAAATTATTTGTATAACATACATGATTGTATTGCAAGTCTGAAGGTTTTAAATACAAATTTTTTTGGGGGGTTCGCCCCCCAAACCCCCTACCACCCTGTGTTATTAACTCTTATTATTTAATTTTATTAACTCTTTATTTATTACCTCTGTTATTAACATAATATAGTCAAAAAATACACTTATTTCATTTTGGAGTCTTCTCGTAAGTTGCCATAACCTAGTATTTGCAAATCTCTGAAACTGTACATAACTAACTTGACGTTATCTTCAGTCATAAGGTTTGGCTTCATTTATTGGGTCACATCAATTGGCAAATCACTTATATCTCCAGTGCTAACAATCCTTATACATTTGTATAATCACTCTTACATGAATTGAATTTAAATAAAATATATAAATACTTACTAATATTTTAACAAACAAAGAACAAACAAATTATGTTAATTAGATGTCTTTAAATGCAATCTAAGCTTTAAAACTGGAGAAAAAAAATTGGTGCTTAGTGCTGATTTAGAGGCTTGGCTCCTCGCCATAAATTGCGGTGGATAATGGAGGAGCTAAAAATATTTTTTGGCGATTTGAAATTGATCTGTTAGGTTCCCTGAATTTATCATGTGTGTGTGTTAGGACATTGTAGTTTTCCAGTAGGTGACAAAGTCAGGTAATTTGGCTACTCCCTCTTAATTTCTTACACAGACAATGTTACTAAGACTGAAGCCTCTTAAGTCTACAATTGAAGAGTTAAAATGCCAATGCTTGATTAACCATTTAATGCCCATTTTATTGGCTTATGTAATTATTGAATTATTAATATATGAATATCATGTTGCTACACAAGTTACTACACATGTGCTGTAGTGAATGAAACTACTAATGTGTGATATAATGCTCCTTTATTAATTTAACACATTATTAACTATTTTTAAGTAAGTAATTGGTTATAAACATATAAAACAAAAAAGGGTCATACAAAGTTTGGAATTTTTAAAAGGTGTATTCCAGAGTGGAAGCTTTAAAATGATAATTTTTGTGGTAGTTTAATTTATTTTGAGTTTAACTAAATCTTTTTTATCAAATGTAATCATTTTCCTTCCAAACCTTGACTATATAATCTATATGTTTAATATACTTATTGATTCTTGTTATGAATATAATCCATAACAGAATACAATGTACACTACAGTCATCCACAAATATAAAAATGGTAAAGTCCAGAATTTAGGAAAAATGCATATGCAATACACATTCTTTCATCAAAACTCCAATGACCAATGAAAATATCAGATCAGTTAGATTTTTATTCAAATAATTTCAATTCAAATTTACTAACATTCTTTAATTAGGTTCGTGCTATTTTGTTAGAAGCTCGAAATGAAGTTTGCAGTATTACAGATTATACATAAAATTATACATTTTTGTCATTTCAATTGACAATAATTTAGCTTAGGAATATATTAATACAAAATTTTAAAATAATATTGGTTCTACTGAACCATGATTAATTTTTAAGTGTATTTTCTAATATAAATCTTTGTGTATATCGTGTATTTTTTCTCAATTTTATCAGATTTAACTATGGAAACTGAAGAGACTGAAGATTCTCAGATAGCTACCAATGACAGTCACATAGAAGATGATGTCGAAGCTGAAGTACCAAATAACTTTCTTGAGCAAATCACCGCAAAAGGGATTGTTGAGAAGTCAGCAGAACAGCTAAATGATTTGATTAAAAATGGTATGATTGTTCATTAAAAATCGACTTTTTTCTTTTTAAAGTTTCATTTATTCCTTTTGTTTCATGTCCACGTGACTGATTAGAGCGTTACAACACTATTTATTGATGATTTATCAATGTTGTGACACGTTGTGTATAGTATAATCGGATAGGACAAGCAAATTAACTGTTCCTGACACATTTCGATAATAAAAGTATTTCGGTAGTTTGAGTTATCATGGAAACCCCGTGTATTATTTCCTTATGACCTTTCTTTGATACGAGCAAACAATAATTTGTTGGGTGCAAAGCCATTGTATTTCTTTCATGGATGATTACATAACATGGATTAGATTAATAATTTTTGTGATTACATAAACTGAGCAGATGCTTAGGTCCCCATTGAATCTCGTACTGTATCCGAACCGAAGCACGATCAGGGTTCTGTTAAGCTGGTAGTAGTGATAGATTAGCAGGCTTTGACATGGATCAAGATGCTTTGATGAGTGTACATACACTGCATTTGTATTGATGCCCATTGAAATTTATGTAATCTACAAAAATGCTGTTTGCCATGGACCCATTTCAGATTATATTTGCAAGTGTCTTGAATTAGATATCCAATTTTGGTCTACCGTATTGCAGTTGGATTTGTCGCCTCATATTTTCGTTACTCTGTTTTATAGCCCCAAAATTATTATTTAATTGATTGTCTTATTAAACGTTGACAGTCGAATTTTAGAATCGTGCTTGATTTGTTTTTTACTGCGAAGTGGTCATTTGCAAATGCATATGGTTACATTATAAGAATCAATGCTGAAATGATAGTTATATTTCATTTGATATCCGAGTATAATCAACTTCATTATTGACTAGCTTGAAAAGCCGTTATCACAAGATATTTTCCCTATACAAATGATGCTGGTTGTTTTTTTAATAAGTTCATTCTTTAATTTTTAAGAGAATTTGACGCTTGCTGAGATAACCGATGAGGTAGTGGCTGCTTTTGCTGGATTAGATGAATATAAAGCATCAAGCGCTATCAATGAATTTGCAGAGAGTGATCTCGCGCATATCACAGATAAGCCAGCACATCTTTTAACCCTATTGAAGACCTGGAAGGACAACCCAGAAGTGACTGAAAATAGTGTTATCAAAAGTAAGACTTTGAATATTATAGTTTATTATTTGTAATAATAATAACTAATAAGCTATGTGTACATTAATTTAGTATTATTGTAATTAAAAATGTAACTTTCTGTTATGTATACAGATAAAATGTACTGATCTTGTATAACACTTATTAGGATTACCATTTAAATTTTTTTATCGCTATTCTGGTTAATTCAATTAGTTCTACATGTCAAATAATTTTTGGGTGTGTTTGTATTTCTGATTTTCTATAATAAAAAAGTGACTTATTTGTTTTTAAAAGCAAGTCGATTTTATTGTATTCTATTGATGTTTACGTTGTCCTTTTATTTGTAGTATATATTGTTGCATATAATTGAAATTAATTTAAATCATTTGAAAGTAACACCACCTTTAAAATTTGCAATTTTCTACCACTGAGAAAATCTATTTTGTTGTTCTATATGTATATATATATTTATAGTGTTGCTTTATTAACAGTATTGACTAATTTAAATTAGGTAATTATTTCCTAAATTATTATGATTGTTTCATATTTCACTGATTTTCAAATTATTATGTGATCAAATGAATCCATGTAACGGTAATGAGTGCGCGAAATTACAGTGGAACAATATTACGAACACTTTAGTAATACATACATTACTAAACAAAAAGTTTAATATTTTTATGGTATTTAATTCAGTAAAAAATTGTACGTGTACCAGTAACAAATCTTACCTTGCCAAACACTTACAAAAACCTAACTTAAAGCATTGGTATTAAATCGATTTAAATTATAGCAATAAACAATTAGGTAAATATACTCTATAATATAATAAGGTAAATATATACTATATATATATATATGACATGTATAAAAAGTTAAATTACAATAATATTCATACGAAACATACTTTATATATCACAAAAGTTTATTTGCTTATAATTTAATTATTTTTTATATTTAGGTTTATTTTTTGTTGTCGGCGTATCGAGGTGTTACTAAGTATTTTAATTATTTAAAATTAAATGTACATGTCATTGTATACTTACTACCTAACATAAATATAATATATATTGCTTATTTAAATATTTTATGAAACAATGCATTTGAAAAAACAATTTAAAACGATTTTTAGATTCAAATACCAATAATATATTTGTATACTATTGTTCTTAATCATCACTTTAATCTTCATCTAAAGATGTGTAGATTACTAAATTTTTATTTTTAGCAATTTAGTTTAATTAAATGATATGTCATATTATTCTTTCCTATTCTAAAGATGAATCAGATCCTTCACCTGCTAAACCAGTTCCTGATCCGGAAATGGCGGGTCCAAATGAGGAAAAGTTAAAACTACTCCTGGAAAGGACTGGATATAAGCACGAGGTAACTCCTGGTCAACGTCATTATGGGCCACCGCCTGGTCACGATGGGGAGGCTCCTGGTCATGGAAACGAAGTGTTTATAGGGAAACTTCCCCGTGATGTCTTTGAGGACGAGCTAGTCCCTTTGGTGGAGGAGAAGGTCGGTGCCGATGACATTTTTGATGTTCGATTAATGATTGACTCAACCACTGGACACAATCGAGGGTTCGCTTTCGTTTGCTTCATCACCAAGGAGGCAATGAGAAAATGTGTCAAAGAGGTAGATCTTGTGATTTGCTTTAATGAAATGCCTCTTCGGAGCACCACGCCGGTTTAACTTCATTCCTTGAACGCCCCTTATATAACAGATTGTTTATCCACGATTTCAATAAGTTAATATGGTATTTGATCTCAATTTAACGTTGTTAACTCGTACTCTTATATGTAAATATTCAATTTTACATACGCTGGATTCATATAATACAATTTAATTTCAAATTACCTATGTTTTCATTGCTAGTTTTATTTCGTGACTAAACCAAAAACTTAATATGTCCCGTGGATATTCAATCATGTACGTTCTAGGGGTTTATAAGCGTTATCTTCTAAGCTTAAATATTATATCCAACTGTTCCGTTACATGATGAGTTAACAATTTAGTTGTAATTATTTTATTGGTTCACCATCATTTAGTGCAACGTATCGTACCGTCAGCCTTTGTAATTAATCCTCTGGAACTGCTAATTAATTATTTGCCTAAATTGATACTAATTGTGTTTTCTCTCTACACCCAAAATTGTATTACACATTGCCTATTTGTTATTGTAATTGAAATTTAGTTGAACGATTACGAGATACGTCCTGGGAAACAAATCAAAGTCAACCTATCGACGCCAAATCTTCGTCTTTTTGTGGGTAATTTGCCTAAGACGAGGGGTAGAGAAGAAATTCTTGAGGAGTTCAAAACTAAAACAGGTATATTATAAATTGTTAATTTCACACCACCTTTACACATGCCACCATTAAATACAATGATGACAAATTGACCTGTTCACTCATGTCTTATTAAACTTTTCGATATGGTTTATAATATTACTAAATAATGTTGTCAATCCATTGTTTTGACATTGCAGACCACTGCTATCAGTCAGTAAAATGCTGGCTTTTTTTAATTTTTAATAAAAAATTATTTGGTGTGTGAAAGGTGCTCTAAATTGGGAGGTAAATTGCACATATTGTGCTCAAATTATGTTAGTTTATGCTTGAGGAAAAGAGAGGATCATACTGCTTGTTGACTGTACGTCACATTGTCTGGATACATGCTTATGTATTTATACTTTCTTTGTCTGGATACTTGCTGGATTGTCTGGATACATGCTTATGTATTTATACTTTCTTTGTTGGTTTTAAGGCTTCATCGTCATGGATGACGTTAATATTTAGAATAATTCCTTTCTATAAAAATGATTTTTACTATTGTTCAGTGGAGTTCTACTTTTTCCACGGTCATCGACATGTGTTTTGTCATTGCGGTGCAAACATTAAAGTTTATTTATGCATTGCTAACTTCTATTTTTTATTTTGCTAGGCGCTGCTCTTTATGTTAAATAAATCTTTCTGAAATTATTTGCAACTTTTATTTGTAAAAAATAGTAATGAATTATTTACTAAATTGTTGTATTGCCTCAGTTGTTGGCGTTTAAATGCATGTCGTTTGCCGGCTCCATTGTCTGACATATGTATTTGACTTTATGACAACTTCAAAATACTCTATCATTATCACCATAATTATTGCTTTTTTACCCTGTGTAATCTTGTCTTTCCTTATATAAAAAGTTATACAGGGTAGGTACGACATTCTGAGAAGTTTAGCATGTGTCCGGTAATAATCATGGAAGAACTTAAAATTCAAGTTGTATTTTTGGTTAAGTTTATGTACATTTTTCCCATTAATGCTCCAGCTTAAACATGCCTGTGAATTGTTCAAAGGCAGATCGAATCAGTTCAAATTATGGGTCAAAATGTAAACTGAACTGACAGGTGTTTATTGTAACCAATATTGGAGAGGCCTATATTATACATAATTTCATCGCAATGTAATATGTCTTCGTTTCATATTTAAGAAAGAAATAGAATAAAACGAGTACTGGAAAATATTTTGGAATTTCCCTGAATTTGATTTTATAAAAGTGACAACATACTTGCATCAACCCTGATTATAGTTCATGATTCCATGCCTTAAATATTACTATTATTTTTCATTATTTTTTATCTTGGAAATTTGTATAATTTGTATTCATTTTTTTTGTACATAGACTCACCTCTGTTTATTTTTTTAATATTTGTCATTATTTAGTTATAATTTGTCACTAACGCGCCATAATAAATAAAAAAAAATACTTGTTTTATGTTCGATAAGTTTACTTCATTTTTAGTATAGTATATGGATACATTTTACTCAAAGAAACAAGAAATTATCAAAACGACTGTCAAATAAGAAACTAAATTTTATAAGAATATCAGAATTGTCTAAAGGAAAAACCAATTCCAGAAGGTCAAACGAAAGGGATCAGTTATAATATCATCAACTTACATTTTATTTATAAAAAAATTACAATCCAAAATAGCTTGTACTCTGTAAAACAGGCGTGGGGGTGATGAGATGGCAATTCAAACCTGGGGATTTAAAACACTCAAAACCAAAAAGGAGAAAAATAAATGGGGACAAGCCGGATTGTATAATGTAGCAACTGATATTTATAATAAAAAGTGATTAACAACGGGACTTCGGACCCTACCTATCTATATATGTTACTTGACTTGAAAAACCTGATTTTATAATACAATAATTCAATACAAACGTCGAAATTTGTTGATACTACGAATAGATCTCTTATCATTTACCAGTCTGTTATTTATTATAATGCATGTTTTTTCAGTATAAATAATCATGTAAGCTACGGCCTACTATTATTTTTACGCACGTTTAGTTTGTTATTCATTCATATATATTAAGTCGTATTACTCGAGTTTGTCAGATCAACGGTAAACTCTAAAACAAGGCATTTGGTAAATTTCGGGATATTTCCAAATTCAGAAATGGTTGCTGTTTTTTTATATAAATTTAAATGTAGATATTTACTCTTACCATTCTTTATTTTTTAAATATAATTCTGATATCGTATGAGGCATAAAAACAAATTCCTACACTAATTATCCTAAATATTAAATAAAATCTTCTCCTCTGCCTTTTAGTATCTTAATTTTAATATATATTGTGTAATTCTGTCGTTTTAGTTATTATCGGCTACGTTTCTAGTCAAGTGTATAAATTGCTAAAATTTTGGTTTTTAATTATTATCTTGTGAATATTGTAGGTAATTACAAGTTGATAACTGACGTTTAGTATACTTGATGCAAACACCTTTTTCCTTTTATGAAAAAATATCAATTGTGATATATAATTACTATTTCCAGGTGATAATACATTTACGTTATTGCATTTTTGAAATTGTATAGCAGCATTAAATTAATAATAAAAAGAAAATGTTATTGAATATAATATGCAATCTGTGATCATTAAATTTAAATTTGTTTAATACATATCCGATAAATATATCTAATATCTAGATATTATTTATATCATTTAAATTTGTTTATTACATTTCTGATAATTATATCTAATATCTAGATATTATTTATTTCCATTTATTTATATATAAACATATTAGAATGTCTGTTATTCTTCCTCAGACATGTATATGTAGTTTGTGTGAAAGCCTACGAGGAAAATTATTTTTTCTTCTGGAAAATAAATTATTTTCAGGCTCATTTACATTGACTTGTACGAACCAACTTTATTTAGATGGGCTCATGGACGTTATAATCTACGGTATTGCCGATGATCCTAAAAAGAAAAATCGGGGATTCGCATTCCTTGAATATGAAACTCATCATGCGGCAGCTGCTGCGCGAAAACGTCTTTCGCGAATGGGCACTCGGGTTTGGAACAATGAAATTGTGGTCGATTGGGCTGAACCTCAAGAAGAGCCGGATGAGGAGACTATGGCTAAGGTAGTAAAGGCTAATGTGATTTATTTATTGTTGCCAAGATATAAGTTTTGATTATTTAATGTTTTGCAGGTGAAGATTCTCTATGTCAAGAATTTGACCACCGACACCACTGAAGAAACAATTAAGGAAACATTTGAAAAGTACGGCAAGGTTGAGAAAATTAAGAAGGTCAAAGATTACGCGTTCGTTCATTTTGATGAGCGTGATGACGCTATTAAGGCAATGGATGCGTTGAACATGCAAGAAATTGGACCTAACAAAGTGGAGATCTCACTCGCAAAGCCAGTCAGTGATTGGGTGAAACAGAAAAAAGAACAGCGTCGATCTGGCATGCGTGGAATGTACTCCGGACCGTTCGGTAAGTCGTAGGTGCATCTATATCAACATGTTTTAGCATTTAAAATCAGTTTTCTTAGATTAGATAGAATCACTTTGATAACAATCATAATTGCATTTTCGTGTCGATGAAATTGGTTAATATTGTACGCTTAGTATATATTAACTTTATGATATAACATATTTCATGCGCATTCATAGTGTTAATATTGTAGTAAATTTGTACACCACCAATACACCATTATTCAAAACATATAAATCTGAACCTAATCTGCTTTCGTTATTTTAATTTCTCTAAATTTGTATGTGTCTCCATATCCCGCATTTCTTACTCTTATTTCGTTTATAATCTGTATGTAGTATATTGTTTTCGGTAGAAGCAACTTCGTTGTATCCGTTGTTATCCCTGTCGTGTATTTTTGTGTGATTTGTATAATTCTAGAACATATTTCTATTCTACATATTCTAGTACCATGTTGATGTATTAAAAATTAGTAACAAAAATTAATATTTGCATATAATAGTTTACTCACTGCTTAGTTTATGTTATTTACTAATCCAACATAGCTGCTTCTATAGCATTTGAATAGCAGTTCTATTTGCTTACCATGTTGTTCCATGTTCCGACCTGTACATTTAAAACTTGATAAAAGTAAATCACAAAAACTAATCCATTATTTTTCAAATTAAAAAATGCAAAGGATTTTGTTATATTTCTTTTCTTTAATGATAAGTGATTTATCCTGCAGATGGCGGTAGAGGTCGAGGAGGATGGGGATCTCCTGGAGGGCCTCGGGGTGGTATGGGAGCACCACGCGGATTCCGTCCCCCGTTTGGCGGCCGAGGTGGTGGTGGCGGCTTTGGTCCCTCCGGGGGAATTGGTGGTATGTGTAGGGGAGGTTTCGGTCCCCGTCGAGGCATGATGAGTGGACCGCCGATGGGTGGAGGCGATATGTGGGGTGGCTGGTACAATGGTGGTTATTACGAGGACAGCTACTATCCACCACCCATGGGCGGCATGCGTGGTAAGCGATATTCACTACTTACGTGTGCATTATCAATATTAGGGTTGCCACGCCTCAGGGAATTTTTTAAAACTTTCTTTTGTTTTTAGTTATTTAATCTACAAATTAATTTTTATTTTAAAATTCCTTCTTACGGCTCTCAGCCCTTATACCGTATACAGAAGGTATTAAAAACAAAAAGTTAAAACATTTGGAACCTAAATGTAAATGGATACGAGAGAGTTAATCCGCAAGGTTAGCTTCCGACAGTACTAAATTTGGGTCAAAGTGGATTGATTGTAAAAGTGGTTTTAATTCAGGCTATTATATACATGTAAAAGATAACTAGATGTGCCGTATTGTTGGGCTACTGAACGACCATATCAGAGGCAAACAGTCTAATTAGATTTAATCACCCGATCCGGTCCAAACCATGACAAAAACAACTAGAAATTTAGCATAGAATTTGTAAAGCCACACTGAGGATCAATATACCGGTTTCAAACACTAAGGGACAGCTACTTGAATGGGGGGTGGCGTCCACATGCCCAACAACCCCTCATATTGTACATTACACAAAGTAGGCTAAAAATATATATAAATGCAGGACGGGGTGTAGCATCAACTGGCAAAAGAGGAGCATGAGAACAAATAACTGTTGGAGCGATTGATAGTCCACCCATGCCCCTCCAAAAGGGTACATGCAATAACTTTGTCAAAAAAGAAAATCGTCCATGTTAAACCCATACAAAATAATAATGCATATTTTTGTTTCCCTTTGTAAAAACCGACCTACACTAAATGTTATTGCGTATTTGTAAGTTGTTCCCTTGTGATTTCCCAATTAAAAATGGTACTCCGCACTTTATATTTTCATTAATTAATAATAACAAATATTATATAGTTTTTAATCATATAACAAGTGTAACATTTTTAGAACAATTTATAGTATATTGCAATATTGTGTCTCTCTTCGTTTCTCTATAGGTGGTATGGGTGGTGGGGGCTACGGTGCTCCCCGTGGTTGGGGTGCTCCTCGGGGTGCAATGGGTTTCGGAAGGGGAGGTCCAAGAGGTATGCCTCCAAGAGGCAACCGCGGCGGCTTCAGGGGAGGTCCAAGAGGAGGCGCTGAACGTGGGGGCTTCAAGAGGAAACAGACCACTCCAGGTGAGGGGTTTTAGTTTGACGTTATAATATTAATATTATGAATAAGAAATTTTAGTGGATTGGTTATGTTGTTTGTAGTAGAACATTGATTGTCACTAAATATTTTTTATACGATAATATTATCTTATCTAATTCCGCTATGTATGGATTTTATACATGTAACATTAATATATATATTCTTATCCACATTTTTCATATGGATAATAATGTCCAGTTTATATTGGTATAATTGTTGTCATATTTAAAAATAGATTCAAGTAACATTACGTTAAGTGAGATGTAGAGTGAATTTTGCCAGCCCTATATTTGTAAATTGTCAATCGATTTTGAAACACTAGTTCTATAAGTAGCAAACCTAGTTCTGTCATCTTACTTCGCCTGATGTTTGTAATTGCATTTTTTCCTAATTGTGTTATTTATAAAATCAAATGACTTTAAAAATTCAAATCACCAATTTTTTCTAAAGTGCCATTTTTGGTCTGCGTCAATAAATATTAGATGTAAAAATAACTTGGTATTAAAAGTTTATCTGCATAGCCGATTATGTGATACCTGCTTTCCGTTTGTTAAAGGGCAGGATTCGAAGAAACCGAAGGTCGAAGGTAGCACCGAATGGGGCAGTCAGCCAATCGCCCAACAGCCTTTGCAGGGTGTTAATCAAGCAGCTGGAAACAATGGAAGTGGGGAGCAATGGTACCAGGACTCTTTTCCTGCCGGGGCCACCTGGTAGACCAGCATCACAAACTATTCCAGTTTTGTTAAAATAGATTCACACTCCTTCTGGCATTGACTCTTTCTTTTCCTATATTTTCCGTGTAAGCGCTTGTTTTTCCCTCTGTATCGATCGAAATATGACTTGTTGGCAGCATTTATGTCTTTTATCGACCCCTCATTATCATCATCATCTTGCTTTCTGTTGTTCTTATAATATTACTGCATAAGACACCATGTGTTTATGTAAGAGTTAGAAGTTGTCCTTACAACAAATTGTCTTTTAATTAGGTCTATTGTATGTCGTGATTTTTATACTTACTGTAAGTTGTAGTTGTATCATTTTAATAGTAATGCCATTTATTCAATGCACATGTGGTGTACATTATAAAAAATCATGTTGCTACTTATTGCCTTTTTTATATGATTCAATTATCGTTATATTGTTATTGAGTACCTGGTAGTGGGATTGTTTTATTGGGTCAAAATGGATTGATTGTAAAAGTGTGGTTTTAATTTTGACCAACAATTTATGGGAAAAGTTTCGATATGGACATAATATTCACAAAATGATATCGTAAATTCTGTCATAGTTGGATGTTATCATTTTGTGAATATTATGTTAACATAATATGTATAATGGGTAACATACAATAAATATGGAGTTTGGTTAATTGCACTGTATAAAATAATATATTACCCAATGGGAAATTTTGCATAATTGCTATTTTTTTATTGTGCCTATTTGGAACATCCAATTGAGAACATGATTATAAACCATTTTGAGTCCTGGTTATACGCGTGTTATTTTACTCTTCTGAGAGCACTTAATTGTAGGACAACTTGGTCCCTGCATTGAGCTGCGGTTTGAGGGGATAGGCCGAGTGGCGAAGTCCACCGAATTTTTGTTCGAATTCAAACTCTACCAGCTGGTAAGACAATTTACGAAAATATTCTAGTAAGTGAAACGATAAATAATTGAAACTCACAAATTGCAAATCAAATTAGTAAGGTAAAAGTCGCTTGCATGACAATATAAGTTTCAATAATGCTACCCAGAGGGCTCTATACCCAACACTCCTTCCTACACGCGCTAGTTTTATTACATATTTTTTCGAATTACAAGACCTATAAAAATAGCAATCGTGCTTCTTTTCTGAATATTTCGGAACATTTGGATTGAAGAAGTTAACGAGGTTGTCTCAGAAAGTTCATTGAAATTTCTTTTAGCTAATAAATCCCTCGAAGATTCTCTAGCTGTGTAATAGTTCAAACCCAATGAATTAAAAACTACAACTTACAATTCTACCGACAACCCGAATTTTTACTGAAGCATACACACGACCCCTCCGACACTCCCCCCCCCCCTTTCTGGCCACTCAAGCTGAGGGATGTTGGTAATACAGCACTCTCCTCAAAATATTTGTCTTTCACAGTTTGGACTATTAGAAACACATAGTTCACCAGTATTCAGATCATTGCCGTTTGTCGTCAGAAAGCACTACTTTCTCAGACTGCATAAGTCGGAAATAATAAGCCTTCACTATAAACTATTATATTTTATTGAACCAAATCACGAAAGATACTTGGAAATCATTGGATATTTAAAAAATATTAGTATTTTATAATAGGCTAAACCTTGCGCATTTTTGGCGTCACCTTGGAAAAATATGCTTTTTGTATTTTTTAAATGTTAAATTAATGTACTATTTGTCATTAAAAAATACTAATTCGAAGCGATTTATTTTATTAGTGTACGTAGTTATTAGTTCCGTTTAGTAGAATTTTTTAATTAATTTAAATCACATAGTTCCAATTATCTGAGTTTCTTATTAATATTATTTATAATGCTGCCCTTAAATTTCATCAAACGCTTCATTTAAATTTACTAAATATATGTATTACTAGATAAGTAGTAAAACGTTATAGCAAATACTATTATACTGAAATTTCTAAAAACATTGCGCTATAAATATTTATCGATTAAATTTTAACGCGGAACCTAGTATGATTGGCTATGAATTCCCTAACCTACATACCGAGTGAGTGTGTTTAATCGTTTTTAATATTCTATTTTACTTCGTGTTATAAGAAGTTTATACTGCGTAGTAGAATGTCAATGATCGTGAAACCAACTATTTTTTTAAATATAAATATTATCGGAGATTCAAATAGTGGTAAAACCTCACTTATCAAACAGTTTTACTTAAATTCATTTGACATAAAGGAGCAGCTGACAATTTGTATGGATCTATATTCTAAATATATTTGCACACTTAACCCTCCAGTGGAATTACGTTCTGCTGATACGGCAGGTCAAGAACGGTTTCGATCAATAACAAGTCAGTATTATCGCTTAGCAGACGCGATTTTCTTTGTTTATGACGTCACCAATCGTGCTTCTTTTCTGAATATTTCGGAACATTGGATTGAAGAAGTTAATGAGGTTGTCTCAGAAGGTACATTGAAATATCTTTTAGCTAATAAATGTGATATATCATCGGAACGCTGTGTATCTAGCACAGAAGGGGAAGAGAAAGCCAGAGATATTGGCTTTACGTATTTTGAGGTATCGGCAAATACAGGCGTAAATGTTGAGAATGCCTTTATGCATTGCGCTACAATGCTTCATCAACTTCGTCTGCAAACTAGAACAGGTAAATTCGAAGAATTCTCATCAGGAGAGATAATTAGTGCGAAACAACTTGATGCTGACTATCCCAGAAAAAAATATAAATTAAAATGTTGTTAATAAAGTTGGAATATATTGTATAATAGAGTGTTGAGAGTGATACAGTATTTATTTTATGTGATATAGGCTATTTAGTTTCTACATATACCTTATATATAATATATACGTTATATAAGAATCTCTCAGTATCTTTATAAACATATGTAAATCATTGTAACACAAAGCATACATAGTTGCACATATAATTTACTTCATTTTATACATTTTTAAGCATTTATATTTTTCATCTTGACTTATCTTTACACGCAGTTAACTTTTTGGATTATATTTTATTACAAACATTTTACTTATATTGTTGTTACGAATTTTTTTGTTAAGAAATCGGAATTATTATTTATAGCAGCCATTGCATTTTATTTAGTGATAACGTCACCTTATCGAAGGTAGAGAGAACTATAATGTAATAAAATTGAAGTTAGGAGGAAAATTAAGTACAAAGCACAAGATTGAACATTTTGCATAAAGTATGAAAAATTTGCACGGTTAAAGTATGAAGATATTCTACAGCTGTAGATCCGAAGTGGGCCTACCTTAGTATAATAATGTTCTACTCTATAATTAGCACGTCCTTTCATACTCTTTATTCAATAGTTAATTTAGTCAATTTAGTCAATTAATTAGTCAATTTAGTAAATATTTAATTAAACTTAGCCATTATAACGATTTATAATAAAATATCAATTGTTTTATAATATATATATATATATATACATGACGGAAAATTGAACAGTTAAATAGTTACATTTAATATTAATCAGTGTCAGACTAGCTTCATGAATGTATAAATAACTTTGTGTACCATATACTAACGATATTAGTACTGATTCATTATATCGAGATTTGATAAACCACAAATGTATAAACAAACTTTCGATATTATGAAGTTACAACAAACAAAAAAAACAGCAGTAAACACACTTGATTGGTGCGATGATATGAATCCTGTATTGATTTGTATGAAAATTACGTACATACTTAAATTGAGTTAAAAATAGTTTTTTTTTATTAATACAGTATTTTTGTTAGACTTATTTTAGTGGAAAATTTATTGCAAATTGTAAGTTTTATTATAATTGAATGAATTCATCATGATACACTAAAAAGTTGAGCAAAAATTATATGAAAGTACAGGCTTAAATCATAGGTTGAAATTAACGCTTATTGTTTTATACCTAGACATTTAAAAATTATATGTTGTAGGCAGTTATACGTCTGTAATAATAACAAACAATAGTTTACAATGAGCAAAGACTTTTTACATTATTCTTTTTAAACACTTGATAAGTCAACTTACTCAGATTTCTGCTTCTTAGAAAGAGTTGTTATAGCTATTATGGATAAATAAAAAATATATAAATTATTTTAGATACTTAAAAAATCTTTAAATTGATATATTTTACATTTATTTTAATTGATTATTCGGAAATGTATAAAAATACAAATTATATGAAAGCGGTATATTTCATTAAATGCCTACAATATACGTAATAATAAAAATTAATCAATTAATATAATAAAGTGTAAATATTTCTTAAATTAGTCATAGGATCAAAAAAAGTAGTTACAATTACTTACATTACAGCAATAAAATCACTAGGAAATACAACACAAAAAATTGGCAAGCGTTTAAAATCAAAAACGATCTGTATCAAATAAACAAATGCAAGTGAGACCAAATCGTTTAAATTATAATCATAACACCGCTGAATTAAAATGAAGGAGTTTCCGATGGGTAAAACTGTCCATAAAAGTGGTTTTCTTATCGACCAGTAGACTTTGGAGAGACCGGCAGGGCATTGTCGCAACTGGTGTGTCTGAAGTTAGGGAAAGAGGAGAGATGGTTCAGAAATTCTACGAAATGTGCCTCCAAACTCTAATAATTAAAAACTTTTTTGTGTCGGAAGTGAGTTTAAAGTGGAAATTTGAAGATATATCGTAAAAACCTAATATATTTTACTTTACAGAATTTTTTTAATGCCTCTATATGATAATTATTATCTCGTTACTACATTTTCATACGTACAGTCAGAATGGGAAGTGATATTATACAGCTTCAATATTGACTTATTATATGTTATTTTGTTTTTATTATTGTAACATATTATTGTTATTTAACAAAATAGGGTTATATCGTTCGTTATGGCTACTTATACCAATATACTTATCAAAAACATTCACAATATAAAAGTAACCAACTATACACGACACAAAATTAAAGATATTGAATGCTTTACTCTTTTCTTAAAACATGGCCCTTTTGTCACATCAAATACTTTCAAGAGTTGCTACAATTACTAATAAAAGCCATAGTTAGTTGTTAGGCTATATCGCTAAGGTTACTAATACATTTTCAAGTTTGTTAATGTGATTGCTAAGTGGTATTATAGTATTAACTTTTATTATATTATTATTTTAAAATGTATGTAAAATATGTATATACTAATACAAACCAAGTTTGACATAGACAATTGACATTGCATATCAAGTTACATAATTGAAACAAAAATAACGTTTTAGAAAAACGCCCATATATACGCTAACACCATTCATAAAATACCGTTTCTAGTGAATTAAGTAACATGCGACTTTAGTATTTCTTTCATATTTAAATGGTAAAATATTTAAATAAACTATAAATAAATAATGTATTTGATAATTATGAAATACAAACAGCTTGAGGGAATATTGCAATAAGGGAATTCGTACAAACAAGAAGGGATTTCAATTCAAGGGTCTTTCGAGGCTTTCTGATAATACAATTCAAGGATTTTTGAGGAAGAGAAAAAGAGGGTTTTCAAGAGTAAAATTATTCATAAATAAAATAATTTCGAGAATTTTCGTTACTGTCAATTTTTCCATGAAATTCGTGGGCTTTCGAGGATCAGTAGAAATTCTGTACAATGTAAATCTAAATAAATAGTGTTTTTGTCTAATTAAATTAATAAAATAAAAATAAGTATAAATTAAAAGATATATCCTTATAAAAATTGATAACTGGAAAATAAAGGCCAATAACTATGCAACCAATATTTAAGGAATTTGGCACATTCGTATCTTAAAACAAATAGAATTCTGCTAAAAAATAGAGCTGTTCCGCGATATTTAGTTCATTTGACAATTCAATAAGAAAACTGGCTCTGCATTTAAAAACGATTGACCGTTAGTATTGGTCTGAAATTTGGCACCTTTATAGCTTATGCAAATTGAATTAAAAAAATTTAATACCAGTCTAAATTTTTAAATAACCAACCAGAAATATATACCATATATTATTATTTAAAAATTACGAAACGATTGAGCTAAACTTGGGAACATTTTAAACATAGTCAAATGCAATACAACGACAGAATAAATAAATTAAACACTTGTAAAATGATCCAATACAAATAGCCTTTAAATCAATATTATTTATCAAATTAGACTTCTACAAAAACATTTTATAACCGGTTTTTGCGCTTTTAAATATGTAAACTTTAAAAAATAAGTAGCCTTTTATTTAAAAATGAAAACAACATAATATGTAATATTATTATTGAGCTCAGATAGTTGCGGCATTTGACGAGCAGAAGAGAACGGAATGGATTGCTTACCCTTCCTGACCCTTGGACAGATCAGCGGTGTTGATGGTAACCATCGTCCTGACGACAGTTTTCTTCTTAGTCTGCTGCCGAGCCGTGGATGCGATGGTCCCGGCTGTCATCAACTTCATCCGCCTCCCCCGCCGCTTGCGACCGAACATCGAGTAGCTCGACTGGACCACGAAGCTGCGAGGAAGAGTCTTACCAGCTACTACTCCAGGTCTGGCGTCGCCAGAGGACATCCGCTCTAAAGGGAGCGGGCCAGAGGGTCGCGGGGTGACTGACCGCTGCTGTTGCAGGGGTGGGGCTGTAGTGGTTCTTGCGCTTGTTGAGAGGTTGCTGGTGAGAGAGACGGGGGTAATGTCGAGGAAGCAGGAGGGCGGCTCTTTAGTGTTTTCCTCCTTTGAAGCGGCGTGTTGCTGTGGTGGTGGTGGGTAGGGTTGCTGTTCGGGCTCGATGGGACTGACATGGCCGGTGCGGAGGTGGAAGGGGAAGTTGAGGTTGGCCAGTGTTGGGCGTGTCAGGAACTTGATAGGGGAGGCGGGAACACTTTTAGGTAAACAAATCGAATTATCTATTCTATGTAATGTCATCTATAAGGGTACGTGTGATGGAACCAAATTTCAACAATTTCGTTGAAATTTGCGTAACATTGAGTTAAATAATACACGAATTGAAATATTAGCTTTAATAACTAACATACATTATATAAAGTTTAACAAATATTTTTAAAATCCTGACGTAATAAACAATTGGTAATTATTTCAATGAAGCTATTGTGGCTGTCATTTTCAAAGCTTTTCTTCCAGTTCTCTTCTCTTCTATCATTTAGCTGAACCCTCACTCACCAGATAGAAAGAGTGAACGATGATATGAATGACGTCATCCACAAAGCCGACCGTTCGGTCCCTGGTCCAGAGCGGAAGCCCGTAGAGAGCTAAAGGGACCATTATCGGAGTGGTCAGGAACCTGGAAGTGATGGCATGAAGAAGGCAGAATTACTGATTGTCGAGATAACATTTTAATTAAATGAACTAAACGGCAGCAGTAACAACTAACGCATACGTTTTTCGTCGCTTTATGCAAACATGGAAGTAAATGTGATGAATGTGATAAGCACAAGATTAGTCGTAGAAATGAAAATAATTGAAATTTGAATTAAAATCAGGATATTTTGTCAATTGTATTTGATAGATTTACTAATAAAATAAAAAATGATCAATGCGCAAATTATAATTCTTATAATTTTTTGAAAAATGGCAATATTTTTCTTCTTTTAACTTTTACATTAATTTACATTAATTTAAATTTCTCAATGACTAAAGATATATAGTATTTAGACTTTTAAAAGGTTTTAATCAGATGAAAACACACGCATTATAAAATAACACAAAAAACTTTTGATAATACTCATTCAGAAATATCTTGAGAATCATGTAGGCTATTCTTGGGCGTAAACTAGCCTTCTTTACCACACAATAATACTTCGTATACGTTATTATTATACATTATTGTATTAAATTATATATATATATTATTATATTATACATTATTATTATTATTATGCAACAAACTGTCTTTACTTGAATAAACAGCCTCAGCAGCCACCCATACAAATAGTATAATTGTTTTAACCCTTCTACTGGGCACTCAGAGACACAATGTTACACCCTGATGTTTTTGTGCAACAATTTGTTTGTTAATTAAGTGTGACACAGATACTAACTGACTTTTAGTTCTATGAAAATTGGAACATATAAATATAGCCATTGTGTGTGTGTGAGTGTGTGTATGTATTTTGGGATGACTAATTCAATACAGTGTCGTGAGGATTAATTTTAAACAATACGCGGTAATTGTCAGTCAGTTAGCATGTCAGTTAGTCAATCGTTAGTTAGCTGACTACTTAGAACGCAAGCCAGAGCTGATACTCGACTACTACAACACTATAGGGGCAGTTGACACAGTTGATTAATGTGTGCACACCAAAGACTTTATATAAAACAGCTGTTCTATTTAAAGTCTACGGTGCACACTTACATTTGCTCTCGTCATAAACGTCGATGGCTGACAAAGATCTTTTTTAACATTTATGATTATCGATGTTGCTGCACTCAATGCTTTCATATTGTGGAAGATTGGAATAGAGGAAAGAACTATAAGATAAGTCATCTAGTTGCATAAGCTCGCTGTTGGTTTGATGAAACTACAGGTGCAAAGGAGAGCAGTAATACCCCCCAGCAGAAGGCTTCCTTACGAAACTCGCTCTTGGCGTGCCACATTGTGTTTCCTGAAAGAGCTCCTCCTGTGCATCAGCGAAATTCTGTAGAGAACTGCGGAAGCTGCTATCTATGTGCAAGACGTCGCCAAAGCCGCACAAAGTATGGCAGCCGACAGGGATCAAAACGAAATTCACCCATTTAACAACATATATGTACACATATGTACACATATTTAACATATATGTACATATATGTGCACATATTTAACATATATGTGCAAATATGTACATATATGTGCACATATTTAACATATATGTGCAAATATGTACATATATGTGCACTTATTTAACATATATGTGCACATATTTAACATATATGTGCACATATATGTACATATATATTAAATATAGTAAAAATGTTGTCAAATGGGTGAATTTCGTTTTGATCCCTGTCGGCTGCCATACGCACGGGAATTTATCGAAGTCAATAATTGGTTGGATGCTAATAAGCAAAATCAAACAGTTTGATAAATTGAATATTCCATTCCTTCCTTGAGAGCAGTTGCCGAGTTGTAAACATCTCTCTGCCTTCAGTTGTAAAGATTATAGTGAATTCGATTCCCGGTCGTGCGTCTGGCTTTGGTAGATAGCGCTGCTATTTTGAATTTAACTATTATTTAGTGTAGTAGCTTATTAGCATCCATTCGACTATTAACTTCACTCGTATTAACTCCCGAAGTAAGGTCATACGCAACATTCCGATAGTGTTTATTATTAACGGGAAGGATGTCAATGATAACAGCAAAAATGAATTTATGACATGGTCCGTTCGAAACTGTTCATTATATTATTGAATATCTTTGTGTTATCTAATTTATTTTAATTTTTTTAATACTTATTTATTTGTTTTTAAATATGCTTAAGAAAATTAATTCCAATATCATAATAAATACGATTTACAATGTCACATATTTCAAAATTTTACTGATTCCAATTTTCATATGGTATGTGGTTAATAATTTAAATAAAAGTTTTGAACTATTGATATATTATTGATTTGAGAGGTGCTATCTAAGAGGTGCTATTTAATCGATGCTATTCAATTATAATCGACTTGACTTGAAGAAAGTTAACATTTAATATGAAACACTTACAGAGGTGGGTTCGGGGGCTCGAGCACCCCGCTTTTTCGTGCCACAATCTTTTTATAATGACCTATTTCAATGTTGCGGTCATATCGATTTGACTGTCAGTAAAATGCATCTGATGGTTTTGTTGATGACTCGTCCGTCGGTCAGTTGAGCCCCCCTTTATTGAAATCCTGAACCCGCACCTGACTTACAATGCAAATAATCAATGTGTATATATTTTATAACTTATATTAAATCATTTTAATAACAATAATATTTAATTAAATAATAAACATAAATAATATAGATAGATATTATATAAAGTTATGTATAATTTAAATATTCAAAAACCATTTGTTATAATGGACTTTTCTAGTTTCATGGTTTTCTAGAATAGCATTGATTACTTTGAGAGTAATTATAATTTATCATTAGGTTTTATTAATTCGACAACTCTGTTTTAACGCAAATATATAAAAAGTTATTGAGCAAGTCAGCCACACCACACTATATAGTGATTTGTGTTTGATTTCAGGGCGCCGTACTCTCCGCGGTGACCAGTGCCAAATGGTCCACGTACTACGGAGATCCGGTGGCAGACCCAAATGCGCCGGACGATCTCATGGATCTGGACGAAGAGGATGAAGTCACCTCGACTGGTAAGTGCTCTCGACTATCGACCTTCATGAGACTCGGAGAGATTTAGATTCAAGAATATGTATGGTTTTGCCGTGCATTTAGCTTTTTTATTTTATATCACGTGTATTTTTAGTTTTAATTTATATTTTGTTCATTAGTCTCAAACAAAATCATAATATCTATCACTTTCAATTTCTCTATTTTTTGGAGTATCTTTTCTTTTTTATAGATTTCCATTTTTGATACATCTCTCTCCTTCATCTCTTCTATTATTGTTATCTCTATTATCTACTGTTACTGTTGTATCTGACTTATTCTGATCGATTGGCCTATGTTTCTATTTGTTTGCAGATATTTTATTTTTTAAATATGTATTTTCCGAGATATGGGAATATTTATGGTGTGCTCTATTGATTGTGTTAATTATATATCGATCATACCATTAATTATTTATGCATTTTTCGTTACATATTAATTGTGATTTTTGTTACTATATGACAAAAATAAGTTTTTTTTTAGTAATGGTGTGAACCAATATTAGTGTTTTTTTAAGGAATTATATTTCTTTCTCAATTTTTTATATTTTAATTTTTCCTTTGATTGTACTTTCTCGTAAATTTAAAAGTTTAACATTTTAAGATGCTATCTTTTCCCTCTATTTAATTCTCGATCTCTCATTTGGCAATCGTTTGTATCGCTCTCTATATTTTTACTTTACTTTTGCAGCGGTATCAGCAGTACTAGACAGCTTAGAAGAAATGCAATGTCTCACAGAATGCACAGAGAAAGATCTCGACTTTCTACACACCGTATTTCAAGACCATCAACTACATTCTTTGCTCGAGGTGAGTCGGTTCGTATTATTTTCCTTCTACCTTCCACTCTTTTTCTCTATCTTAATCTGTCTCTCTTTTTCTCTCTCTCTCTCTCTCTCCTCTCATAAATTTTATATGGCATGGCGTCAGGGGCTTAGAGTTTTTTATTTGTTGATTTATGGTCAGGCTCTTTATTTTTCTACACTAATTTACTACAATATATCTCGAAATAACACAATCCTAAGTTAAACGAGACTTCACCGAGACTTTATTTTAACAAATGCATGATTCTATACGAAGTAACTACAATTGGAAGTTACGCAATTTTTTTCAATTCAGATCAATGAATAACATTTTCCTTGTAATATAAAGCATAATTATAGATTGTCATGAACTGTCATCATTTTGTAATATTTATTGTAAATAATGAGAACCATTTTATTGTAACTTTACTATTGTCATTGCCCTGATGAAGAATACGAAATCTAGATCGGCAGTTTTGACTTATTATTTTATTTAAATCAAGCTTCTTAATGAATTAATTATTTTATTTTGACGAGGATTAGATTATTTGGGAATATTTCTGATGGTGGACCAGTACGAGTAGCTTATAGCTTTTGCGACATTGAGTGGATTTTGTTTCGACAATTTCTCTCTCTCTCTCTCTCCCTCCCTCTCTCTCTTCTCTCTCTCCACTCAAACACGCTCTCTCTCTCTCTCTCTCTCTCTCTCTCTCTCTCTCTCCTGTCATAAATTATATATGTCATGGTGCTTTAATTTATGAAAGTTATCTTTACTTGTTTTGAATTGAGATGTCCCAGATTGTATCATCATAATAAACAGAATTATGACAAATATAAAATTGTGCAGATTTTAGTTTTCATTTGATTTTTATTACTGATGTAAAAACAACACATTATCAACTTTGATTGAACTTATTATATTATAATAGATAAGAAACACGAACAAACTATTTTATAGAAATTGAAACTAAAAATGTATGTAACAATAATTAGGTGGCTGATTTCGTTTAATTCCCATTTACCATGCGCAGATGTAACCTCTATCGGGATAGCTTTTGACCTTAGCATACTTCCGCAAATTACACTCAATCTTCTAATACTGTTGAAGATATACACAGAGCTCTGCAGATGTGGCATAGCGTATCTTAACATATTTTTAGGAGGGGGTAAATGAAACTAGCATGGGGATAAGAGAAGATGGAGTGAATGAGAGTGTTCTTAAAAATTGATAATCATTTGAGAGTGAAAATCGTCTCTTTTTTTCTTGTGCATGCATGCAAGAGGTTTCATCGCTGTCCATCAATCTTGTTATTTTTGTTTTAAAAAATTAGCATTTTATAATTAAACAAATAGTTTATGATATTAGTCTGCATTTGAGTTATCTTTACAATAATAATCGCTGGTGATAATAAGGCTGTAATTTGTTTAAAACAATTTTAACGTTTTTAATTTGCTATTATTTTTGTTTTTTCATATGCAAAGTTTATAATTAATATATTTATAATTTATAATATCCTAAATCGAATAGCGGCATATAGTAGACCATCTAGTGCCATTTACATACAAGCATATTATGTTAAACCCTTCATATGTATATATATATATTACGTTCTTTACATAATTTTAGTGTGATAAACTAAGCTCACTGTTACCTAGATTGATCTAATGTGGAAGCCCAATTAAGTGATAGCAATTTTACACTAATTTTAATCATTTATTGTGCAAAAGTTTGAGGTTAAATTTTAAAACACTGACTAAATATCGGTTATTAAGATTTTCAGATTTTTTAAATATGTTTTGGATACTTTAGTTGGTGGCAGTGACGTCATAATTTGGTATTCAATTTCGAAAAAAACAGTTTTTGTATTTTTGTTTGATTACAAAAGGTTTAATATACCAATAATTGAATTACAATTTAATTTGTTACAATCGAGAATCTATGAGCCCTTGTAAACAAATTCATGATAATATGATATATATCTTGACGTGTACCAATATTTTTTAATAATTAATCAATCTACTAGTATATGCACTGTATGCATATTGATTATAATAAATATAAAGTACAAATAACTGTTGGATGCTCTATATATGTAATATGTAACTTTATGTATGAACGCAGCATTATTATAATCCGAAATCTACTTCACTACTAGAGTTCAGTTCATGTCCGAAGACGTACATTGAGACGTGCAACACATGGTACACTGGATTCAATTATTTTGTTAATGAACTAGAAAGCCACCGTTGCTTTCGAAGACGAAACTTTTTTTATATTAATGATTGCGAAGTTATTTACAAATATTTAAATCAATGCTGTTCATATAATTTTTCAGAAATGTAAGTTTAAATATAAAATTAAATAATTATCTAATTATTTAATTGTTCCAACATTGGATATTCATACATATTCCCATGTTTGAAAAAGTCAATACAGTTATCATTGCAATTTACTAAAATTGGTTTTAAATAATTTTAACTATAGTTTTATTTATTATGATCGTATTTATTTAGTAAAACAGCATTAAAACTGTAATCATTTACTGAGTAGTTATTAAATTATCAAAAAATTGTAATAATTAAGTTCGATCACTGAACATTTATCGTTAATTGACGGTATACTTATTGTCTTAATGTTCTAAACTTTTGAGGTCTTCAAAAATTCACGCTCTTTCAGGAGTAAGAAATTTCAGTTATTTTCAAACACGATTTACAAAATTTACAAAATTTATTTAAATTGAAACTCAGTAAATTGACATCAAAAAAATATGAATTAGTATAACCTACTACAACGTGTACAAATTATTAATTGCAAAGTTATCCATATAATCTTCATTCAATTTTGTGTAATTAATCAATACCACCGTAAATCGTTTTCCCTTTTAGTCTTAATTTATTGTACTGTTTTAAATGTATTGTACTGTTTTACTTCATACACTATCCGGAAGAAATATGCATCTAACAAACCAAGTTGAGAAAAAATAGGCCAACAACTCTTGAAGGAGATACAATCTATAACTGCAATTATATACACCAAAAGATTCTATAATATGGACGTGTTCCTTTCGGAATGACTATTGTTTTTCACAGTTCAGTTATGAAAACAAAATTACTTTATAACTTAAAACCAAAACTTACAATGTAGAAAAAGAGTGGAATAAAGAAAGAGCTATAAAATGTTACAGACAATATCTTCAACTTTTTTTATAAAATATGTTTTGTGTATCATCAGTATAGCAATATAAATCAACTATTGATCACAATTAAAATATTATGTCATTATGTTGTTGTCGATATTGATGCTGTCTGCAAAACTGGTAGCAATACATTCAACTTTTATACGTGCTCGTTAATTTAATTGGATTTTTAAAATAGTTTAATTATATTTACATGCACAGTCAATTAAAACAATATTTAGAGAACACCTAAAACAAATATATTTTTATATTATATAATTAGTAAATATATTTTATTAAATAAAATATCATAATCTTTTACAATTTTTATAAATCGTATAGTAAGCTATGTATGATCCCTTAATATAACTGATTGATCATACTAAATATATCGTAGCTTTTCTTTTACTTAACAATCTTAAAGTTCCACCCAGTAAGTCTTAGTTGTTGTATGATGTTTGGCCCCGGGAGGAATTTATGCTAATTTGTTTCATTTCAACTGATATTTGCTATTGCACCGTCTGACTTTACGACAACCAGAGAAGGGAAAAGTAGGAAGAGAAAAGAAAAATAGACAGGAGAAAGAGAGTAGAAACGAACTTCTTCAGAAAACATGCGCGGGTCACACAGAGAAATCAAATCACATTTGTTAACTGCACCACTGTTTGTAGTTGATTTGCGGTTGTAAACAGAAAGAGGAGAGATACTATACATACTGTTCCTGTGGCACATATATAACACATTGAAGAAGGACAAGCGCAACTCTTTGTGACACAAGCTTCGTCAATCGATTATAATATATCACTCGTCTTTTAGGAAGGAAGCAGACAACGAACCCACAGTTATTGGAGCTGTTGTGTAATGCTCACGTCTGTCTCGCAGTCGAATGTTTCCCTCGTATTTTACTATTTATTAACTTGTTCAGCTGGATCTAATAATATCGACTCCACCAATATTGGTATTTCTTATTGAGACCTCATTCGGGATGTGAGTGTGGGGAGGATGCCGTGTGATCGTCGCTACTGTCTGGAGGCGGTGGATGTCGCTCTGGTGTTGTGGGCCCTGCTGGAGAATCACATGGCCCTGCAGCAGGTTGGTTGTCTAAGGGTAGGGCCGGGGTGACTTGGTGCACACTGCACAGGCAGGCAGTTGGCCGGATAAGTGCTCCATGGGCCATTTGCTCTCTGTTCAAGTAGCAAGTCGGACTTTGTTCTTGTCAACAAATTTTTAGTTATAAAAATTTGTTTTTGTAGGATTTTGTGTTTATAGGGATAAAAGTGTAAATGTTACAGATATATCAAATAGATTAACCAAAAGTGGATATTGTGAAACTTACGCTCATCCATTTGTATTTAGGAAAGTAAGCTGTATATTGACCCATATGTTAACCTCTGACCGATTTCGTCATGTGGTTCTCGGACTGACTATTGCTATCGATCTTAATCAGTCCCATCTGAATAATCTTTCCATCTCTATAATTGTGATTAGTCGTAACATTTCTTTATTATACTAGTTTTTATAATTATTGACCATTTTCAGTGAAACTAATATCATATTGTTATAAATTGTCTGGGGAGCAAATGACAAGTTAGGATCATGTTGATCAACATGCGAATGTTTTATTTCAATCTGTCAGTCGGAATATTTAAAATATTGGAAGGCAATCGATCTTAAATATTTTTTACAAATGAAAAGCTAGCCAATTTATTTGAAAATTAAATAGTTATAATATGTGTTTTCAATAAGTTTTTATATATTTTGTTAATTATAACAAAAAAATTATATTGTTGACAAAATTAAATCCTTTCATTTATTTATCTCTTCTTCAACAAAGCGAGCAATGAATAAAATTAAAATTAATTATTTATCTGCTGTTAATTTGCAGACGTATATTCATACTGTTATTTTCTTTTAATTCTTCAATAACATTCCAGATGCTATTTTAGTTTGATTAGTTAGATACCTATTTCAATCTTTTCTATATCATTGTACATAGTTATTGCCTCGACTATTGCTTCATATGGCTGTGAATCATGGGCAATGGGAACAAATGTGCCGCCAAAAATCATATAAGATTAACATACAATGCCTCATTTCATTTTGTCGTTATCATGTCTAATTTTGCGATTGGTGGTGATGTTAGTATACATTTAATGTTGAGGGTTAAACACGAACTAACCTTAAACATTGTATAATATTTGACACAGAATTTTTATACTTGACATATATATGTAATTCTTATATGCAATAAAATTTATATTAAATTCGTTTATTATATTGTATTTATATTTAGTATTTATTACGCAACAATTATAGCAGTGTAAAATACCTTACCTCTAACCATATTACAGAATTGGATATATTTAATAGATTGCATGCCAATTGTGTGTCATATGTATTCGAAATATATATTCGAAAGATGAATACACAATAAAAAATAAAGTATAGGAACAAAATCAACCACCTTGAACGATTTCTTAGTACAAACTTAACAGAGATAATGAATGTGAAACTAATACTATAGTTCAATTCTTTAACGGCAATAACATGTGTGGCTTAAAAAAATGTGTGGTTTAAAAATTGAAATAAATTATAATCGAATGTTTTAGCAGATTTTAAATCGTATTAAATATTAATATTAACTTTATACATTCGTAAATAGTGTAAATTATCGATAATTAATATAAACAAAATATATTATAAGTTATATTCTTTCAAATGCAGTTAATATACACATTTTTAATCAATATAGATTTATAAAATAATTTTCTATGATGTGAAAGTTAAATATATGGCTTAGAGACAATTTATAACATATTAGTATTAGACCGTATTATTAGAGTTAGAAAAACTCAATTCATCTAAATAAACCCCCACTTCTAATGGGCAAATTTATGTATATACATACCTAAAAATTTTAATGGCTTTTATAACTATATATTTCTAAAAACCGAAATGTATGTCATTAGACTAAACTTTATAGGACAGTTATATATGAAATCAGAAAGATTGCAGAAATCCCTCAGATACAGCAGTAACCAAAAATGGTTAAAACGTTCTGTTTTCAAAGGTGTATAGTCAATAAATGTTGTATATATTAAAAGATAAAAAGAAGTATACTTGTTTGAGTATATTATAAACCTACACCCTAACCCTAGTAAACTAAACGACGAAATTGTAAGACAAATGTTGATATATTATACATTGTACGGTTGTACATCGACCTACAAATATTCCAAACTATTTCCTGGTTTATCACATAAATGCTTGATAGTATAAATAATTTTAAAGTCTAATGTTATCCGGCATTTAATCACTGTATAGAAAGAATTTATAACTGTTAACGGGCGTCCTAAAATAATGCCTCCTCCCTTAATTGCGTCGTTTATAACAGTCACAAAAATACATTGACGTTATTCATGGTTAGATTAATTGTGGAACAATTAATTGGGGATATTTTCTGTCATTGCTTTTTAACAGTTCAAACAATAAATATCTTTTTCAAAGTCTTGAAATCTCATAAACGTATAATTAGGTTAAAATATTTTGTATATTTTATTAAAATTAATACCGATTATAAATTTTTTTTAAATATTTTATAAATATTCGTTTAAATGTTGTCGAATGAAACGGTGAGTAAATCTTAATTTGTGTTATTTGTATCTATTTTTATTTTTATTCTATAGTATGTCTATAGTACAAATTATTTAAATATCGATTGCTTGCTGGTGATTAGCCAATTTGTTTCAAATAAACACTGGTACTAATTCTGCTGATTTTTTCCGATTTGTACATTATCGAATTAACTATTATTACAACACTGTCCATCCAGAAAAATAAGGAATAATTCAGATAGTAAAATACAGAGTTGTTGGATCACGAGTCTCAAGGCAAGATCATGGAGGTGCTGCACCAGTGGCGAAATGGTTGAGGTGGACGCCAGGTGAAAACTTCTTGCAGTGGTTGAGGTCAGTCGCTTTATGCTCGTATCATGTTGCCAACAAACTTCAGGCGTTTCATTTTCACTGACTGGCTCATCAGAGAAACAGGGGTTCTTCTGTAGAGATCAATATTACGGATCTTTGTAAGCCATTTAATTTTTACTGAAACTCGTAATAGGGATAAGTGAACAGAGTCACAGTTCTCGTTCAAAAAAGTCAGGTATAGGGTCCACAACTCAGCTTTATATACATGTATACATGTATACATTATGTAGTAGAGTTGGTTTGATACGAATCTTTAAGAGGTTTACTCGTAAGGCGTCTGGTAGGGTTGACAAGTGGAACACTGGTCTTAGACGATGAAGTGCTTGCCAGGCTAGTCCAAGACAACGTATGTATTTGTATCGTGAATCGGGGACTGAGTTACCCATATACGTGAAGTTTTCGCACTTCAGAAGGTAGGCGAGACGCCCAGAATCATTGATGTAGTTGATGAATGTTTCAAGGCTGTGAGGTTTGGAGAGAACGTCGGTTTTGTAGTATTTCATTTCGAGGCATTGAACAAAGTTGAGCTCCAGTAGTTATGGATGACAGTTGAGCCAGGTCATCGGTATAACCCAACAACAGATATACTTCTCCGGATGTTCATTCTTGGTTCTGTGGCAGATTTGAAAACCGTTTGCGCTATTGGTACTGCTGACAGAATCACCTAGTCGAAGACTAGTATATAAAAATAAAAGGGACAACGGTGTCGCCCTGTAGTACTCCTGATGATATATGAAGAATTCGTCAGACGGATAGGATAGGATAATTGCTTTGGTGCTGTCCTACAGCTTACTAATGGCAATGATAAGAATATCAGTGATTTTGTAGGCGATTGGTGCCTTGTCGATAGTCGATGTCGACCATCCCTTTCCCATATGTGTGTGCTCAAGACATTTTTTTAATGTTTTTATTAATAATATAAATTTTCTAAAGGTTTTGTTTTATTAAACCAAATTAATAGAATTTCTTTAATAAACACTCTGCACTTAAAAACTCTTTCAATTATTTTTATTTCATAAAAAAACATTAGTGTTCTTCCATAATTTATAAATTATTAAACGTATCCGTATTGTGTTTATTAAAGTCAATGTTTTGTATTTTATTTTATAGACTGACTGTAAACACAAACATTTCTTTCACGAGTACTTAAATGAAATATTTTAAAACAAAATATTCGATTTTAATTTATTTTTTATATTACTCTTTAAATCTACAGCTCGATTCATCTTCATTTTCTAAATAAATTTTATAATTCATACGAGGGTAATTTTTCGATAGAATAAAACCACTGCCCCACTGTTGGCTGTTATTACGCTTCCGTTGTTTACGGCTCTACCCAAACCCAGACATGAAAGCTAACCTCTTTTCCCAATTACTGTGGATAAATCTCGCTCTCATGCATCACGATATTTTCACTAACTTTACGATGGATGACTGATGACCACTGATAGAAAACTTTCTTTCTTACTTTTTCGTCGTTGTTTTCCATTAGTGTTAGAAAACTGTTTATCTAGTTTCTTTTCGCCGTACATCAAGTCCCCTCTGTCATCATTACTTTAATTATGTGCTTTGTGGAAAATACGACATTTCTGTTGCAATTGAATAACTATATGATGTACCTGAAGCCTAATAATATTAATTATTTGGAAGGACGCTACTGTAAGTGTTCCTTAAACATCCTCTAAGTGATTCTGGTATCCCTTGTTTAACTCCTGCTGACAGTGCAATAATACCTGGCAGTCTATCCATTCTCTCCTTTCTATAATCTAATCCGTGAAGTTCCAGAGAGGCTTTGACCGGCGTCCCGTCTAAGACTCATAAATTGAAGGATTTGTACTAAAGTTGAACAAAATGACATCAGGAGTTAGTGTTATTCCACTATGGTATTCCGTTTGACTAAAAAAATCTATGTGCGGAATTTATTCCTGTCGCAATGCTCATCCCTACCAGCTGTGTTGTTTTAAGAGTCAAACTTTCTCATTCCGTGTTTTTCTTTTTACGAATCAGTCGGAGGACAGAAAACTGGAGAACACCCCTCGGTAGACAAGATAGATAACAGGAGAGGAAGTTAGTTGTCTACCCATCGTTTCCTTTTTGCCTTTTTCATATTGGGCCAGCTATTCACGGTTGTCGGCGAACTTATTGTTACGACGGCGTACTTTCTTGACTTTGCCTGACAAAACACTCTCATTAGTCCATAATTTTTGTCTCCCACTGTTGAGGGAACGTTTTTTGGTGATGATTGCATCGTTCTGCTCGATTTGTTATCCACCGAAGGGGAGGATTCTATCGACAAACTCGCTACGTGTTTCATTCCTTCTGTGGAAATTTTAATTTTAAGCCTTTTCGTGTATACGGTTGTGCCCAGTTTCACCTGGAAGTTATATATTTGAGAGACAGTATGTAGGTAGTGGTGATATGTTTCTTCTGGCCATTTGAGGCATTGATGTCTTCTACATGTGTGTGATGGCCGGCTCTGCTGATGCCGGTGAAGTTGCTTATAGACGTCGGAAGTATCAACAGTATCTCATCGAAGTGTGCGGATTACTATGGCTCTCTAGAAATTTATCCGAGGTATTACCGTTTACTTATTCTTTGCCTTTTTTCATAAAAGAAATGATTTATTAAACTAGTTTAGAAATTAAACGTAAATATTGGGAATAAATCAATTTTTTTTTAACACTTCTGTTCATTTTCAAAACTTTTCTATATTCAATCGCTTTAAAAATTATTAATATTTAAAAAAAGCAAGTCGCCATAAAATTCCTTGAATAGTCCATGTTTTAATATACATATTTAATACTTATTATTTAAGTATATAGTTTTTTTATCACGATTGAGAAATTCCAAAGATAAACAGATCAAAAGTCTCCAATGTTTTTTTAATCTGTATAAAATCAGGGTTTTGTGATCTGGATAATAACCGATAGGTAAATAACAGAAAATATGTAACTTTTAAATGCATATTTTTTAATGTACTACATTGTATCAAAAATTTAATTTTCATTACCATTAATTAATTTGGGAATATGAGCAACTGTTAAACTGGATATACTATAAAATAATTTTTGTATCATTTTAGATTGAAGTAAACCTGACCAGCTGAACAATTATTTTGAAGAATATTTTTTTGTACGATTTCCTGTACCGCTATCATTATATTAGGAGGCACGGAAATTTTTATTGAAAATACATAAAATCATAAAATGAAACATATTTTGAAATAGATTATTGTGTAGAAAATGACACAGTAACAATAGACCACTTACATAGCAAACTCAGTGCAGAGCACAGTATAGTATTTCAATTAAATAAATATTTTATGTGTTTATTAAGTTTTTATGATAAACCTTTTACTATATTTTATGAAACTATTGTGAATTTAAATGGAAATTTATATAATTGAAATTCTATATTTTACTGTGTTCCATATCTTTAATTATAATCTAGATGGTTTTTTTGCAATGCTTGATATACGCTCACCATTATTCGTTAATTAAAATCGTCATATTGGATTATCGCATCGATAATAATATAAAAAATCAATACAATCGTTATTAAAAATAGTATTAATATATTCGTTAACAAGTCGTCAAATTATTATTGAATTATTATAACAACAAAAATCAATTATAATTTGACTAAAAACAAATTTAAACGAAATGTTTTTAACGTTAATTCAGTACTTCTTCTAGGCATTTTTTATCTAAAATAGTTTTACAGATTTATGTTTTTCTATTATAAAATTACTAATTTTATTTGGATAAACTTGGTTGTGTGCGTTAATATTTGAAATATATATATTAAAATTAATATATGAGACTAATTTTCAGATAAAATAAATTTAATTAATTGACAATACATAGGTAACTTGCACGGTCATATTTGTTACAAAATTATTTGTTGCTTATATTTCAATAAAAAATCTTTTATAGAAAGTTGTTAATATGAGTATTAAAGAGTTATTAAGGATACATAGCCTATTTTCTTAATATGTGTGTTGTGTTGTACTTGTCAGATCATTTTCAGTTGTTTCACATGATTGATTTGAAATACATATTAATATTAGTATGAATGATGCTATAAAAAAAGTTAGATATTAACTATTTATTCTATTTAGAATACAATATTGTATTTTTGACATTTACCCTTCTTAGAACTATTAACATGCTGGTGGTATCTGGTATCTATGCAATTATGACAATGTCGATTGGACGTTTTACTCTTACTTCATAACATAACTTAGCTCGATGGTATTATACTGTTTTTATGGGCAGTTTTTATTTCAAAAAATTATTTTGTTTCATTGTTATTTTATTAAAGGTTACAATAATATTTTTTTCAAATAAGTAATATGTAGAATTAACTGTTGACAATTAATGATTCGATATCAATTAACTGATCAATTAACTCTCAATAGTTTTAAGCGTCTCAAAGGATTCATTCAGTTCAAATTAATTTGGTTTAAATTATACCATTATTATCTCCCAATTTCTAAAAATTTTACTTTTTCAAGTGTTTCCCTTTTCTTTGTGTGGAACATGTTACAGTCGTTACTATTTCTGTTGTTGCTTCTGCGTTCACCTGTTTACATGGTCTTCATTTCAGCTCTACGATCACATCAACAGTCATTCAATCGAATCAGCCGCCTATCAAGCTGAGGAACCTGTGCTTAGATGTCGAGAAGTAAGCTCACATTTCGTGTCTTGAATGAAGCGATTGTTTCTTGGATGTGGAATGTTTAAATTCCTTACTTCTTTCTATGTAACAGTTTAATGTTGTTTTTATTTCTCCAGTAACTCCCACTTTTATTAAGAGTAAAAATTATATGAACGAATCAATTTGCCTATTCCAAGTATTGGATAGTTTATTTAAATATAATCTTAAATGTAATCTGTTAATATTATGATTCAATGAAAAGTCGTGAAATCTGACCCAATGCGCTAGAAATTTGAAATAGTGCATTACGGGTAAAAATATTATTCTTGGTAATTCTGACTACGGTAAACGTCAATCATCTTCACAAATTATGCAAAAGTGTGTTTTTATGTTTCCTTCAATAATCACTGTTGATTGTAGCTATACGTTATAAACATATCCATGTGTTTCGCATGTTTTTTTTAATAATTTATCACACTCACCACACTCTGTTCATAATTATGTTGCGTATATTATATAGGTACCTTTTCTTTCCTGTATTATATAGTTTCAATCTTTCATTCATTCTTACTTTTAAATTGTTATAATAGTCATGTTTAATTAGACAGAAGCTTCTTGTATTTCTTGAACTTAAGTAGACTAGGCAGATATTGATTTTCACTCGTCTATATTTCTGCAACTCTCCGTGTACGTCTACGTCTATTATCTGTAAAATTGAAAGAAATTTTCCTTTTTATTTGCTTTAATAATTCACATTTTCGTATAAGATCTACTTTTGATATCTGGGACACCTGACGTAATCCTTAAATGTATTAGAATCCTGCAAATGAATTCATCTAAATTTTTATGCTTTATAGATTCCAATATGGTTCTTAAATGTTTCATCTGTTAGATAATAAATGTGTATTTCTTTGTTGACTCGCATGAACAATTTTATTGAATTTGAACATATTAAAATATTAAAGACTACAATTATTGTTCGATAATAGTTTCAAAGGATTGTCTGGATTATAAAAAAGGTCCGAAATGTTACAAAAATGTTATTTCTTCAATTAAAACAATTGTGGTGAAAAATGCAATGCCTAATTAAATATATTTAAAATGAAGTTCGGTGATGTTTACTATCATAAATTTGTTTGTTCTTTCTTTTATTCGTTAAATTGTAAAACGATCACCATAATTTTCGAATTTGTGTCCTCATTTGTGTTTTATCTTAAGGATACTTGAAATTGTTGTCATGTTTACATTAGTGTTCGCATAATTGACTATTTTAAATTAGATTTTGTAATTTAACAAAAAGCAACCTCAATATTTATTATTGGTAGTTGAGATCACCTTGCTTCGAGTCTTGACACTGATTATATTGTTTTCAGTTTGCGTGGATACTCTTAATATTTTAATAATATATTATGTATGAACCTATAAATTCCAGAACAATTAGATTTCATTGTTAGAAGTTTTACCAAATTATTTAAGTTCGCGTTAATGTATAAATAAATAGATGGTTTAATATCCCAAAATGTTCTGCTTAAATTTGTTCAACATTTTAAAATTACTTCACCTAAAATCTATTAAAAAAATTTATCACTAAAAAGCTTTTGTAGAATCAAGTGATGAAACAAAAGAAAGAAAACAACGTTGACTTCAAAATATCCTAACTGTTAGTGTTATTAGTTGTTGATGAAACAAATTAAAGATAGACGCGGTAGCTAACTGACTTTGTCGTAAATTTACAACCAATCAGGCTTTACTGATTGCATTTCCCGAATATAAATCTACCGAGTAAATGGAGCTTGTTCTTTCTTTGAATATATATATTGAAAGTAAATTTGTTCATATTTTCAACGTTTAAATAATCAGGAACTGGCAAAGAAGTATATCGACGTGTTGTATACATGTAGATGTTGAAAGTAATCTGCGTTTCTGTATATTAAATAAAAACGTCTCTGGATGGACACAGTGAACTTATTTTGTTGTATATAGTAAGCAATAAGTTAGTGATTTATATGGATTTCGTTAACGTTTTTATCTCAATTCAAATATCTCATTTTACAGCTATAAATAATCCTTTGATTTCTTTATTTGGTATTAACAATACATTTTATGCAATTGTGATTAATTTCTCCGTATTATATTTCGTGTTATTATCATCTTATAATTTATAAAAACAACACATTGACGTTATCATACGAGTTTCTGAAACATAAATTACCAAAAATCAATTGAAACCAAATATTCTAACCGGTTCCGATCTTACTTTTCACGGAATTTTATTTATTAGTAACACAATAATTTTATACATTTGAATTAATACAAAAACTTTAATTTGATCTGATACAAATTGATTTATAAAAGTTAAAGACAGTGAACTGAAAATACTAAAGTTTTGTATAGTAATTATGAGAATTAATAGTTAAGTAGACTTGGTCCTATGGATGTCGTTTTTGTAGATCAATTTTATTAGTGTTAATTCACGTTGTACATAGTTATTATCGTATATAACATTTAATATTCATTACCAGTTATCGTAGATACAATTTATTTTAATTTAAACTATATAAATCATATAAATATAATATATTAAATCAAATATAATTAATTAAATATAAAATTTATACATAATTTAAACTGATTAATAAACCGGATAAAAGTTTGACTATATTTTATTTTAAATAATTTATAGCAAATCTTAATTCTGATAATATCAACACTCTTAAGTATTCCACTTCTGGATATGTATAAAACATGTATCGTATACCCACTAGCACAGCACAATGCATCTGCGTTTGGAGATATGTTCATGTTATAATCATTATCTTCACAGGTTTTGAAGAAATCCGACATTTATATTGTTTTGTTTTTATAAAAGTTAGTTGTGTTGGCATTTAAAAACATTTGCGCTAAAACAACATTCCCTAATAACTGGATATATTTCCTGACAGAAAACTCATTTTAAATACACATAAAAGTCTGCAGCCTCGACATCATTTTCATTTGGAATAACATTGGAATAGCAGCAATTAGTGACTTATGGCATATTTATATTATCAAAAATAATATTAGTTTATGCAGCATATACTTTCTAAATTATGCTACATTATAATTAAAATAATCAAAATATTTACATTCATAATGTGGTCATGAATGAGACATTAAATTGCATATTCAAAATATTCAAATTGATTTTACTTTCAGAGTGAAACTTTTGACATATGTATTAATAGTTTATTATATTAAACTTGAATGCTTTAATTAAATTATTTTTATTAGAGAATATTGTTTACGCTTATATAGATGAATCTTCTTCGTAGATTTTATCAGTCAACCATTTAGTTATTTTTTGTTTTTAACCATTTATAACCATAATTTAGTTATATTTATCCCAAAACAAAAATAATAAAATCTACGACATTTTTTAACGAGGCTTAAAGTATTTTGATGTGACATTATTTAACCTAACATATTATGTATACACTGTATGTATTATTCTGTCTGCCTCGAAAGCGTCCGTTAATATCCAATTAAAAGCATGATTATAGAACGTACATTTAATCATTAACACACAATATCTCATACTTTACTTCCTTCATCATATACCATCAATTTACCACATTCACATTTAACGTAAATAATATATAATTTTGTGCCAACTCGACCTATTCTCAAAGAAGCTTTACATTTTATTGCATCTAAATTGTCCCTTTCATCGTATCTTAAGTATTATTCCCATACCCTTAGTATTATTAATCATCACTACGACATGATCCTGCATAATTTATAATATGAGAATCTTGCTGCTGTATATGAGATATCTTAATTAATTATCTGTCAGTCTCAGATCATCTCCATTATTCTTATCTCTTGCTCTAGGTTGTTGACGACTTAACAAACTGTTCAAATCTCGATTTTGCACGGGAGATTCGGGAACTGCAACAAATTCTCTGCCAACCTCATTTCAGGGTAAGTTCCAAGTTCAATATACCTTATTGTATTTTACCTTTATTAAATGACAAATTAACTTACTTTGAGCATAATGTATTTATGCTTTTAGTATTATATTTTCTTTTATTTATTATAAAATATATATCATAATATATAACTTTTTTTCTTCGTTTTTCAAATTGGGTATGTTTACCCGTTCTCTTTGGCCTAGTGTTAAGGAAGTTTCTCAAGTATAACGACAGAGTTTTATTTATTGAAACATATAATCATTGCCTAACTTTCTGATCTTACCGATATTTTGCCAGTATATTCAACTAATCTAATATGTTCTATATTATTATAGATAATAAATCTTAGAAATAAGAATTGAGCTTGTGAATCTTTTAAACAGCATGCTTTAACAATGTTTGTTATAGGTTATTTTTCTACTTTTTTTATCAACCAACTGTTCAATATAGTTATTATTCATATTCAGTTTTCACTCCATCAGAGAATGGGGATCATTTCCATCCTGATCACATAAACTAGGGGTGACAAGGAGGGAAGAGGTTTCTCATGATTCTCAAAATGCTCCGGTTGATATCTGGCAAACTTGCTCCATTTATTTATTAATGTCATTGTTAAAACTATTTATCGCACTCTTACAGAGTTCTCCATTAATATCCACTAATAAAACTGTCCTCCGTGCGCGCCAGAGTTACCCAGAGACCAGAATTAGTTAAGCCTTTGCCTTGATTCCGGAGTTTATTAACGAGCTGAGGTTTACTATAAATTATACTCTGGTCTGTTAAGAGCTTTTATGCCAATCTTTCGTTATTTTCTAAAATGGTTATATATCGGAGGGCATTAATTGTGATGCTATAGTGATGTAAGAATTAACTGATTTATTATTCGAAAAAGTCTTATATTTTTTATATTAATGTAAGTTAAAAATACTGCATTTATAAGTAATTTAGAGGGACTGTATAATCTTTTCTATATTATTTACTGACACAGGGGTTATTTACTGATATAAATAATAAATTTTAAATAAGAATATTTATATTTATATTTTGAAAATTATACATCATACTTTTATATTTGATTAATTTACAATTATTGTTTTTGAAATTTATTCTGAATAACGATCGATAAATAGTTTCATTTTCTTTCATTAAAACTTTATTCTCTGCAGAACATTTGTGTATATTATTATCGTATACTACTGTTATGTTGATACTAGTATATAATATCTATGATGTTTAAGTAATTTGTTGGTCTATTTAACTCAGTAAATAAATTTGAAATAAAAGTCTATATATGTATAATATACTATCGTAGTTAGTCTGAAATATGGTATGATTGTTCAGATAGAACATTTCATGTAGTTGGGAATTATAATAGTTCTTTTCTTGCAAATAGAGCATATTTTCTAACAAACATAATGATAAGTCTATCTCGTAACTTTACACTTTATTATAACATTTGTTATCGAAATAGTTATTGATACATGCTGCTTCGTTTAGTTTAGTTTAGTTAAAATTTATTATAAAAAATCTTCCTCGTTGAATATGGAATAAGATATTTAGTATTACTAAGCGAATTTTATTGTGGTAATAAATAACTACCTATTTTTTTTAACTACAAATAATAATTTAATGCTAGTAACTAATAATTGCTAAGAAAAATAATGTGTAACTCATTCTAATAAGCCATAAATACGTTTGTAGAGGAAATGTATGAAAATACGTTAATACTTATTTATGATATATATACATAGTATATTTTATAGGTATCTTTAGAATAACAGTACAACATATATTTTTCATACATTTATACTAGCAGCATAAAGACTTATTCAATCAACTGATTAAAGAAATTGATATTAAATTTGTATCATTTAATTTGATTAGTTATAGTTTTTCTATCTCTAAATATCTCTACATATAGTATAAATTGAGTTTGTATAATACAGTTACTGTATTATAGAATTTGTAGTTCTTTTTTATACCATTGCTCAAATACTTTCCACACGTAATAGGCCTATATATATATATATATATATATATATATCGCCCCATAAACATATGTTCGAGTGCTCTTGTGTATAAATTATTAATTTTAATTAATTTCAACCATGACTACTTTCAAATTTAGATCTGTAACTGAACGCACTGCATAATAATTATCACCTTCAATCTATGGAATTCGTCCTCTCTCTATACTGCTACAATCTAAGATATGAAAAATCGAATTCCTTTGATACACCATTTTAGCCTTTTAAGCCGACAATATTCCCCTTAGTTCTTGGCTTTGTACTCGCCATTTTCGACTTCAATCGGTTCGGCCGCTCCTCTCTTTTCCCCACACAAATAACATCTGTATCCGAGTTGAGGGCTGATCTGCCACCGTATCCACCGCGACTATACAACTGCACTGCCTGCGCAGAGATGGGAGAAATACTCTGATCTTTCTCACTGCTTTCATAATTCTCTTGGGAGCTTTTCAATCGTGAAAGGGCAAGAATTTCGTTTCTTGCTCAGACGGTATCACTCGCTGGCTCCTCAATGGTTCACCTACTGGAAATTTGTGTTTTTTAACCTTCTTGACGAGTGCGCGAACATTCTTTACTTTTCGGATATATGCAATATTTATCTACTCAAATGAGAGCTTTTAGTTGTATTTCAATTTAGTATGCTTAAAAAAATAAACATTACTATTTGGTTGTGGATAAGATGAGTCTTTAGTTTAAATGATTTTGCTAATTTATAGATGACCAGTATGGCCTAATCAGCAGTGTAACATTTTATTAATTGCTTTTTGTCTTAAATCAATAATGGATAATGTTTCGAAAGCCTTTTGTTATGATGTTTAGTAGTAAAATTATAATAAATCATAATAATAGTTTTGATTCAGTAAAGAAGATGGTTTATATTCATTGTCTTAAAAGCAGTTAAAAACAGCTTCACAATAAAAGTGCTTTTGTAACGAGTTTGTTTGTTTATTTAATACTTTTTCTTTTTATAAAGGTAAACGATACCGTATAACTTTTACATGGAAGAAAAATTTTATTTGACTTGAATATAATTATGTTTAGGTAGACAGAAAAGTTATTACGTTTGTTACCTGCATAGGGAAGCTGCAAAAACTAATTAGATAATTACAATATATATATATATCTTGCCTAAATAATATTTAACATTATTGATATAATTAAATAATGAAGACTAAATTTCTAACCAGATAAATAAACAAAAACAATGTAAAGGAAGTTTAATGTTCAAAGTAGATAACATAAACAAATGAAATGAACTATAGCTAAAAAAATTAATGCTTTTATATTTATGATTTAATGATTTAATAATTTCATATTTTATAATTATTACATATTAATAAATATATTATTAAACAAAATACATGCCGTTTTGTTTATATAAATTATTACAAGTTAGTATACTTATTTCAATTAATTATAGAGTTTTAAAAAAAACATTTAAAGTTTTTTAAATTACTCTTGTTCTTTTATCTTAACCATTTTTGTATTCTCTATCTTGAAAGAATGGATAAATTTCCTCGGGATTTTTCCTCCTGTTTCTCATGCAGATTTTCTTCCTGATTAAAGACCCAACCCAAATCTTACAATTAATTATAGAGTCTTTTTTAAACATGTGAAGTCGTTTAAATAGATCTTGTTCCTTTATCTTAACAACTTTTTCATTGCCTACCTTGAAAGAAAGGTTACATTTCCTCGGGATTTTTCCTCCGGCTTATTCTCTTGCAGATTTTCATCCTTATTAAATATATAGACCCAACCCAAATACATTCACTGTGATATTGTACAGGGGATTCTTTTATGTATTAGGCTACTGAATACAGTACACTTCTATATTATATAGGTACTGTATTCCCTTAGACATCTATTAATTGATATCTAAAGCTATACGTGACAGCAACAATAGGTATCTAATGACCACAACAACACACGCCAACTGTATAATAATAAGTATCCTACTGACTTAATAATAATATTTAGGTCGCCATTTTCCTCTTGTATTATTGAAAACTATTTTACAGAACATCCTATAGACAGCGCTCCTCATTGATTCCATTTCTGTCAATTACTAATATTTCCTTAACCAATCAAATCATTCCGGATTTCTTTAAATTTACGTTTCCATCTTCGCGCCTTCCTCCGGCTTGTCTCTTCCTGTGCATACAGCTTATATTCATTCACTTGACTTCGTTTTAGACCACTTTATTTTATATCCGATTATTCCGATAAAAAAGGTGTTTTATAAATATTTTCACTATTTCACAATTTTAACTTGATATTTGATAACATCCGGTGTCTGGTAAGTGTTGAATAGTTTATTTTAAATTATATTTGTAAATAGCAACATTGTTTTATATGTATTATAATTATAGCTAATTATTTTATGTAAATAAGAAAATTTGTTTATAATTTTTCATAATTGTTTATATAAAAACATATATTTGCCACTAATAACATTTATTTTATGACAAAATAGTATTAGTTGAATTTAATTGAATGTATATTTTGTCATAATTAATTATTATTCAGTTTCTGAGTTAGCATAACATAAGCGCGTTATTATACACCAAATATTTCATTTCGAATATATTTTTTTCGGGTAGAATTAATTAATTTTAATGCGATTTTAATATTACGATACGTTTTTAGGTTAAGGTATATTTCATTTGATTACCAACATATGTCGTTTAACTTTTTATAGTAAATATTTAAATATAAATACTAATATAGAATGTTTACATAGTTATAATAAAAAGATACAAGATCCTATATATATCATTAATAATTTAAGCCAATTATTTCATATTAATATATAAATCACTATACACTAATTTTAATTGTGTTATATGTTTCAAAATCTAGAAGATTGAACACAATATTATGAAATTGTTTTGGGTACTTATTTCAATATATTCCATGCAGCTAACTATCCTAACAGTATATCGACATCATTTCATATTTATCACCAACAAACTGATGAAATTATATCATTGATAAAAGTTTCGTATTTTTGTTCTCCTAATTCACACATAACGAAAAAATATTGTCTCAAGAATATCCATATATATATATATGTGTGTGTTTAATTTAATTACCAACTCACACATTTGCTATAGAGAATTTGATAGATTTTTCAAAATCTATACCATAGCTTACTAACATTGTTCTACTAACTGTACTTTCTAATACCTTTTATCTACCTATTTTTGCGAGCCTTTATTATATATATAGCCTTTGCTTCATTTTTTGTATATTTGTTCGTTAATTGGTAAATTTACTAAATTGATCGTTTCTAAAGGGGGACTTTTTTATGAAAACTCAAGAACCCAAATACAAAAGGAGAATTCGTTTTATTATGAAGAAAACTTGATAGCATCACTTTTACATTTAAAATGCTAGCCTCTATTTTTAGTTTCAGTTACATTTATTCTCTTTTCTATTATATATAGTTTAATTTTTTGAAAATGTTATATGCTTTTCCAAAGTTTCTTCATATTATTGTAACATTATCGTTGTAAATTAAAATGTTTTATATTGTTTATTCTATTTTAGTGGTACTATACCTTACTAATCTGAAGGAAATTGATAATAAAACTCGTTCACTGTTACCACTTTCTTCCTTGATCCATTCTCTGGTTGATCTGGACTGAATCACCTAATTGCTATAGATAACATTATCTCACATCCATCCACTCTCGTCATGCTTCTGATTTGAAAAAAAAGGGAAATTTTTTCGTTTTTTTCAAGAAAATGCTATTAGAGATATTGACGAAGACAGCCCAATGAAGTTTATAGCTAATTGAACTCTAACTTTCTCTCTCCGTGTCTGAGTCTCTGAATGGGGAAGTGTCGATGTATATTTCTAATTGATACGGACTCTTGAACTCCGAGTTCATCTTCGTTTTTTCATTTCCTTTCTTGACTTCGACTTCCTGCCTCTTCTTGTTTTGGGAGCTATAAGCCATGTCAGTATTTAAGACGCACTGTTTCCAGGTTAATTCTGTTTTGTTTAGAACTCCAAAGAGTCTGAGTAATTAATATAAGGTTTTAAGTTATTATAATTGACGTGTATGTTAATTTTCCCCAGTTTTTTATCGATGCATTTAAAAAGAAGACATTTTGATTAATATATTGTCAGTTTAGAAGTAAAATATTGAATTAGAGATTTTAGTTTTCTGTCTTTTTTAATCAAAAATATTCAATAATCTTTTTAATAACGTATACTAGTCATAATGTGCAAACTTTGTATACTAGCATACATAATATATTATATATAAATATAAAAAGTTGACTAACTAATTAAAAAGTAATTTTCATTAAAAATACATCTTCAGACTTTCAAGGATCATTCATAACTGCTGCAACAAGTTCCTCACTGTTTAATTTCTGCTTAGTTAAAATTTTATATAATTGTTATTATATCGATTTTATAATTTTTTATCTATATCCCTTTTTCTCTTTGAGTTTCTGTTGTACCTATATTTTAGATACTTTTTTAAGCTGATAAGCGCATATATATGCATCTCTTTTTTCTCATATCTTCTTTCACGCAAACGTAGTCATGCATACATGCCTATCATAATAATAATAATTATATATTTATATAGCGTTTCAATTTGCACGCAAAGTCAGCCGCGCTTTACAGAAAGGACAAAGACAAGTATATATATAATATAATAAATGAAATTTTTTCAATTACTACAATCAGTATAACCAATTTTAAGATATTTGTCATAATTCGTATTCTCTACATATTCATGTCTCTTCTAAAGTATTCCTGTATATAAATAATAATTTATAGATTTTGAAAATATGCATATTGCCGTCATTCGTTAATTAGGTGACAAAAGGGTGTAACCTCCATGATATATTCTTGTTTTATATGAAAATTGGATGTTTAAAAATTCTGTATAGGCCTACATTTCTGAAATTGCATGGCAATATCTTTATTATTATTCTCGGTGTATCTCTATGATACTATTGCTTTTAGCTTGTGTTTACATAAAAGATAACAGGTATTGAAAAATTTAGAGGGAATTTTATGTCATCTATAACCACCAACCTTATAGTGTTTCAATCATTCCATTTTTTGATATTCTTCTTATTGCATATAGTAGCGCTAGGAAAACATATGAAACTGCCAATACTGACAAGTTTAGCTGACAAGGTGCATGTTATTAATTAATGATAATTTGATTAGTTCATTAGTTTGATTTGCATAATATTTTCGAATTTAAGGTTCGTCAATAATAATGTTTTTTTTTTTTTTTTAAGATTATATTTTCTGTAATCATAGCTCATAGTCGTTGTGGTTTTTAATTTATATTTTTTAAATAGTATATATTCATACACAAATATTTTCAATTTTTCAATAAATTAATTTTTAAAGGCATATGTTTTCTATAAATTAATTTATCTAGTTTTTTATCTTGTTTATTTTACTTTTTTTTGTAACGAAATTATTTTTTATAGTACAATATAGGTTACTTTTTGATCATTTTTTTAATATATTTTTTTAATGTATTACAAATTGCTCAAGCAGGTTATTAGAAAGATTACGACTAGCCTAATAAGAACATATAAAAAGCTAGTAAATTATTTTATAGTAATACAGACAATAATTTCATACGTTTACCTGATCTATTTCTTAACTTGTATTAGAATATTATTATAATATCATTTGGTAGAGTGTTCCAACATTTTATTCATCCAACATTCAACAAGCGTTATATTTTATAGCGCCTAATTCACTTTCCATTTTCGATGATTGAAGCTATTCTCATTATCACTAACAATGTCTTGCTATCTATAATCTCATTTTAAAATTAAACCGAAGCTAGCTCTCTCTATATCAATGTATATGAAATAGTTTGTCCCTTTTCCTTTTTAAAAAATGTTCTTATGCTCATCGCTTTGCTCGATTTTTCTGTACTCTTAAATTATGTTTCAATATCTTAATTAGACGTCCTAAATAAATCTAGATTCTCCTAAATCATAACTTTCTTCCTGTGTCTAGAATTTTTTGGAACAAATTTTATATCGGTCGAGTTTGCTTGTATTACATTATACACAAACCTATTCGCATATTTTTATTTTTTATAACCAATATACAATAAAGGACATACACTGCATTATACAGAATATACAATAAAGGACATACACTGCATTATACACAATATACAATAAAGGACATACACTTTATTATACCCAATATACAATAAAGGACATAAACTGCATTATACCCAATATACAATAAAGGACATAAACTGCGTTATACCCAATATACAATAAAGGACATAAACTGCATTATACCCATTATACAATAAAGGACATACACTGCATTATACCCAATATACAATAAAGGACATACACTGCATTATACACAATATACAATAAAGGACATAAACTGCATTATACACAATATACAATAAAGGACATAAACTGCATTATACCCAATATACAATAAAGGACATAAACTGCATTATACCCAATATACAATAAAGGACATACACTGCATTATACACAATATACAATAAAGGACATACACTGCATTATACCCAATATACAAAAAAGGACATACACTGCATTATACACAATATACAATTCAGGACATTCAATGCATTATAAACAATATACAATAAAGGACATACACTGCATTATACACGATATACAATAAAGGACATAAACTGCATTATACCCAATATACAATAAAGGACATACGCTGCATTATACCCAATATAAAAGAGAGGACATACACTGCATTATACCCAATATATTATAAAGGACATAATAGTATATTACGCCACGCGAATTGATGGTTTTTACTCACGCTAATTTATTTTTGCTCACGCGGCCGAAGGCC
>JAUZND010019883.1:0-25869 GCA_034780555.1 Coelogynopora nodosa | reverse complement strand
CCTGTAAAATAACGATTTTGGAGATAGGCAGTTATTGCACTAAGCGCAAAGTGGAGATAGGCAGAAATTGTATGACGGCGACGATATTCGATAGTTGTATTTATTTGAAATAAAAATTGCCTACCAAAATATAATTTAGACAAATTGAAGATTATGGAACCAAAGTGACCAAGCAATACTAGGCCTTATTCATTATTGTTTTAAATGACGCTATAAATACTTTTTTGTTCTGTTAAATATTAATTGTCATCGTGTTTTCTTCAAAAATCGATTGTGTGCTATCAACTATTTTTTCCGATTTGTCACGATTTCGCACGACAAACATTGACTAAATAAATATACCAAAAAATTATCACTATGTGTAATAATTTGAAGAATATATATATATATACTATGGGTGAGAATTGAGAGTCAGAATAGAATTCAACAGATGGTTTCTGTCATAAATGGGCTGTCGGAGAGTCAGAATTTTTCGAACACGCCTTCCTTCAAAAGCGCATCAATAACCCATTTAAGAAAGTGTACGCGTGTAATCCAATGGTATATTTCATATAGGAGTTAGTGTTCAGGTGTAGATAATATATCAAATTGTATATAAATATCCTCCCCTACTCGAACAGTACGTTCAACACTAAACGCTTTTTTCCTGATAGAAAAACAGCCTCATTTACTTCTAAAGATATAACATCTAAATCGATCGAGAAAATGTTGCCCCTAGTATTTGTACATGTGCTGAAGTAGGTGAAGCCAAGTGGTAGCCGGTTGTTTTAACTTTAGAATATCGCGATCGTTTACAATAATCAATTACCACTAAAAAAACATTAGAGTAAAGATTATAAAATCATTAAAAAATGACGACATAATTAAGCAAAGTTTGTATGTGACATAAAATATAAAACTAAAGATTTGGATACAGTTTGGATATGAATATTACCAATAATGACTAAATACATCTTATCTACTGTTCCAGTAGATAATAATAATATATTTTTTGTTTCAGCCATATACATTTTCTAATTCATGATTTATTAAATATTGCTCATATATTGGTAAATTCGCCGAATAGGTATGCACTGGCTATGTGCAATATAGCAATGATGATACCTTTTAGATGTACTATTATTGCCTATTACGCCTTCACAGTCATTAGAAGTTTCTATATGTGATAGTTCTTAGGGGGTGTACGTATATCTCATCTCCAAACAATAAGTGGTTTAAATGTTTGGAAAATGTTCATTATTAATTCTTCGGTAATGGCGTCATAAAGGCTAATTTTAAAAAATATGATAAAAAAATGCATAAAACTTTCATTTGCTGAAAATATTAATTATAACTCAAAACAGATAATAAAATTATCATTTAAAAAAAGTTATTGGTCAAAGTTTTTAGGCCGTCTGATGATGTTATAGGACCGACCAACACTTACAATTAAAAAACTAAAAATTATTTTAGCACTAAAATATATTTCTTACAGATAATTATAAATTATTACATATTTGCAAGCTTTTAGAGCGATTTGAGTAGTAGAACAGTAGACCAGTTTTATATAGGACCATCGGGAGGTCTAGTATTACCAAGTAAAAATAAAAATATTGTTTCTTTGAAGAATCGAACTCAAAGACTATAGGCCTAATATTATTTTTATATAATTATAATTTTCTTCTTCACTAAGCAAATTTAAAATATAAATATTATAAAAACCAACTTTATGAACGAAACGAAAAAACAAAAATAACAAATTAACAAAAAATGTTGGTATTCATTTTTTTTCAAAATGGGTTTCTTTTTGAGCAGCCAAACTCGTGACAAAACAAATTATATCGTATTGAAAAATATAAGACTTTGTTGTAAAAATGTAAGTTAAGAATGGTAATATGGAATGTGTCTTTCTTCAACATTATGAGACAGTATCATGCACCGACCCATCGTTCTCCGCAACGTTAACCACTACTTCACTGGCATCAATGTCAACATCAACGTCTACGTCACCGTATTGCCATCAATGTCTACGGCCCTGGAATCAATGTCTACGTCACTTGCGTCAATGTCTACGTCACTTGCGTCAATGTCTATGTCACAGACATCAATTTCAAAGTTTACGTCACTGACATTAATGTCTACGTATCTGGAATCAATGTCAACATCATCGTCAATGTCTACGTCCCTGGCATCAATGTCAACATAAATGTCAACATCAATCTGTACATCCCTGGCATCATTGTCAACGTCAACATCAATGTCTACTTTCCTGGTATCAATGTCTATGTCCCTGGCATCAATGTCAACATCATCGTCAATGTGTACATCCCTGACATCAATGTCAACATCATCGTCAATGTTTACGTCCTTGGCATCAATGTCTATGTCCTTGGCATCATTGTCTACGTCCTTGGCATCATTGTCTACGTCCTTGGCATCAATGTGTATATTCCTGGCATCAATGTCTACGTCTTGGCATCAATGTGTATAACCCCGGCATCAATGTCTACGTCCTTGGCATCAATATGTATATCCCTGGCATCAATGTCTACATCACTGGCATCATTGTCAACATCAACGTGTACGTCACTGGCATCATTGTCAATATCAATATCAATGTCTACATTCCCGGCATCAATGTCAACATCATCATCAATGTCTACGTCTCTAGCATCAATGTCAACATCAACACCAATGTTACTTCCCTGGCATAAATGTCAACATCATCGTCAATGTCTACGTCCCTAGCATCAATGTCAACATCAATATCAATGTCTACATACCTGGCATCAATGTTAACATCAATATCAATGTCTACATCCCTGGCATCCATGTCAACATCATCGTCAATGTCTACGTCCCTGGCATCATTGTTTACGTCCTTGGCATCAATGTTTACGTCCTTGGCATCAATGTCAACATCATCGTCAATGTATACGTCCCTGGCATCAATGTCAACATCAATATCAATATCTACATCCCTGGTATCCATGTCAACATTATCGTCAATGTCTACGTCCCTGGAATTAATGTTTACGTCCTTGGCATCAATGTCAACATCAAAATCAATGTCTACGTCCCTGGCATCAATGTCAACATCAACATCAATGTCTACGTCCCTGGCATCAATGTCAACATCATCGTCAATGTTTACGTCCTTGGCATCAATGTCTTCGTTTTTTGCATCAATGTCTATGTCCTTGGTATCATTGTCTACGTCCTTGGCATCATTGTCTACGTCCTTGGCATCAATGTGTATATCCCTGGCATCAATGTCTACGTCCCAGACATCAATGTCTACATCACTGGCATCAATGTGTATATCCCTGGCATCAATGTCTACATCACTGGCATCATTGTCAACATCAACGTGTACGTCACTGGCATCATAGTCAACATTAACGTGTACGTCACTGGCATAAATGTCCACATTAAGGTGTACGTCACTGGCATCGGTACCAACGTCCACGTCACTAGCATAAATATCCACATCAAAGTCAAAATACTGATTATATTATTGATACAATGTCACGGTGCATCACATACTGGTTACATGGAGGTTTTCAACGTGTATATTTGTTTAAGTTGAAGTGGTATATATGTGTTTTTTGTGTTTGTGTAAAAGAAGTGTGTTTTTTACGTGTCACAACTCTTACCCATTCTGCTATTATTAACTTCTATCTTATTTCGTATAATGCATACGTACTACAAAAAATGTTTAGACACACATTTTATAACAAAATGTAGAAGGTCTAAATATTATCTAGAACATTACTTAAATATAATGTAAAGTCACTATTGAATATTTCAGTTGATTACATTATATGAATTTAATAATCATTTATCTATAGTTTGTAAATAGTATCTAAGTTCCAAATTTATATCTAGCTATATAATCAATGTGCCAAATTGTAAAAATCCTTAAATCACGAAAATTTCCAACAACAAATAAAACAATATTTTACATTATGTACAAAAATGTACTACTAATGAGATCAACCAAATTGGAAAACGCTCTACAGAATATAATACAATACAGTATTTATATGAAATATAAATACTAAATAGTGCATTTCGAAAATTAATTAAATAATTAATTCGATTTGATTTTGTTACAATAACAACAATAATAAAATGTTTAGTTTGAACTTATTATTAATTGACCTTAATTGACTCTGCAAATAATAGTTTTTATATATTATTTTAATGAATTGATTGATTAATAAATTATTGATAATTTATAATAACATTAAGTATAATGATTTTTTTTAGTATATTAATTTATTTAAAATATTTTAATTAAATACTACAAATAAAGTTTGCATTTCATTAAAAATAGTGAAACCTTTTGCTAAGTATTATAGGAATAATTCTGCACTGACATAGATATATATGTATTAAAATATTTATATTTAGTATTGCGCACAATAAATTTGGATATATGACGACTTTCTAACGTTAAATAATGTTTTTAATTTATTTCAAGAAATACAATTTTGAAAGCATTTCTTATTTAACAGATGAATAATTTAGTTAATATTTTTTATAAAATTACTGATCATACTGACATAATGATATTATACATAAATTATTTTAATAATTTAGTTTTAAGTAGGTTATTTATTTATTTATTTATTTATTTATTATATTATATAATATTATATTATATATGAAATTGTAATTGTGTGATTTACTCAGAATTTGTAAAAATTAAAAGGCTTTTTTAATTATATTAAATGGTAGAAAAATACAGAAGCTGATAATTGACAACTAAAAATATGCAAAATTTTCCTCATTGTTTAAATATTACATTCTTTTTTTCGCCAACTACATAATTAATTAGATATGAAATAAAAAATAACTAGCTTACTCAGTTTAATTATATTGTAAATGGAGACTCTTAGAAATCTAGGTGAACGTTATAATCTAGCTGTAATGCCGCCAAATATGCCACAATAATGAAAAATATAAGCAGTACAGTATTGTATATAATTGTATTGAACATTTTATGTGTAATGATATAAATACAGGTTCTAAAAATATCTGTAACGATTATAACAAAAAAACACTAAGGGAAGACTAATTAAACATAAATCAATAATAAAGTAATAAAATGTGAATAGAGAGCGCAATACTTCAAGTTACTAAAAAACACATTGTTTATGTTAATCATCCCTATATAGGTTGCAAGTTATTTACACCTTTTCTAATTTATTCTAACAAAATATTGTTGAGAGAATCGCATCTAAATAAATAACAAATTAATAAAATACAACATTAAAAACTATATATATATATATAGATGGTGGGTCATGATTATGAAAATATGATATGGAAATATATGTACGACACTATTAACTAAAAACAAAAGTATTATATAATACATTAATCTTGTATAAAAACTGTGACGAAAGAGTCGGAAACATCAAGGATTTTAAATAAGTAAAAAATTATAACAAGTAATTATATAATGCAAATGTGATTATTTAACTGAAAAATAATATCATCAGAACGTGCGTGGATATTTTAATAGTATATAATACGAGTATTGGGATAGTTCAAGCCGGCAGTTAGAAGAGTCACAATGTTATAAAAAGAAAAATTGTTTCGATAGTAGCTTCAGTAAAATGTAATAAGTGTTCAACTATAAGTCATATTCATATTATGAAACAATAAATAATGACTATGCGGTCAATACAAAAAACTGATAATAATTTAAATTTCTTAATATGATAACCCACTGAAAATATGTTAAGACATGTTAAGGCGATTGAAGGCACTCAATGTATAAGATGCGTAATATTCTCTCTTGCTTTGTGAAAGCACACCGTCATTTCTCTATTGCTATATTTGCTCTATGATTTATATACAAAATGTTCATGTGTACATAATATTATATGATAAATATAATAGGGGTCGCTTAGGATAATTTAGAGTGTGAGGGGCTAATTTTAATATTAATTTCTTATTATCTGCTAATAAATAATTCTATAGTACTTTGATCTAAACGTTTATAGCAAATACTTAATATCTTTAAAAAACTGACATAAACTGATATCATAGATGTAAATATAGATTTCAACAGAAAAATGAATAATACATGAATATACATGAAATACATGAAAACCTTCTGTTTAAATTACAATTATTTTAATATGACCAAATCATGAAATAAATAGCAAGCATAGCTCAATTTTAAATTTATATATTAATATAAACTGGCCGATATTTTTGCATATTATTTTTATTTAAATCATATCATATCACATCTTATCATAACAGAAACCTAATAATTATTTCATCATTTTTGTAATTTAGGGTTTTCGCACGAAGCAACCGAGATCCCTGTCGATTTAAGGTGATCCCAATGAATATTTCTAATTTGACTAGACTCTCAAATATGGTACGTATCATCCTCCTATTAAATTATAATTAGGTGTTTGAACGGAATCTTTCCCATAAATAAATTAGCGCATATTTAACAGGATGGAATTATTATATCTTCAACGGATTATTTTGTCAAGACTCCTTCATGGTCGATGAATTATATTATTTTTAAGGATTTGCATGCGTTAGATATTCATTAAAATTTATACAAGTTTCACGGTTTTTATATATACATTAAACATTGATTTAGTATTTACTGTACAATTTTAATCTGATAATTATTATATAATTATGTATCATATTTATGTTAAATTGTTCGTGTTTAAATAATTTGTATATATTTAAAATTGTTATTATATCTTAGTAGATAGTTAATCAACACACCATCCAATATGTACCCATTCACGTATCAACTATAATGTATATAAATTCTGCAAAAATTTAATTATTAAAAAATTATTTGCATTTTTAGTAATTACTTCTATATATATATTCTTATTATTATTTAAGATATACAAAGTAATATTAATTAATTATCTGTAAAATATTAGTTGCTATGCTACTTGCTTTTTATATATAGGCCCTGGTGCTATTATACACTGATTCACATTTTTGTTAACAAATATAGGAATCATATTATTGTTAATATTATTATTTTTATGTTTAAAAATTATAATTTTATTTCTTAGAAATGTTTTAATAAAATATAATTTAAAAAAATGGAACAATACCATTGGCGAATCCAGGATTATGTTACCGGTTAGGGGAGGGATTAATTCCTAAAGTGAGCCAAAAATACAAAAAAATTCTAGAATATGTACTATATTACAAGCGCATAGCCAGGGGGGTACGGGAGTAGGTACATGACCCCATACGTCAAAATATGTCGGAAATTTTTAATTAATTTTGCGGACATTTTGTGCGTTCTTAATGCACAAATTATTAATATCGGAAAATAATTGCCTGACCCCCTGCGTTATATAATCCTGAATTATATAGTCCAGAATTACAGGGGACTTTCCCCTTAATCCCCTCCCTGGATCCGCCAATGAAAACCACCTATGTGCAAATTTGACTGTTGATTTTCCTCGACATACGTAAATTCATTTGAGTTTAAATAGCTAATAACAAAGATTAGAACATGAGTAATATGAGTAATATGAGAATATGACAATATGACAATATGAGAATATGAGTAATAAGCAATATAATTTTTAAAAAGCAATTACTGCTTTTTAATTGCTACATACTGTATTCAATTCCCTCCAAAATGAATAAAGTCGATGTGTTCTTCCTTTTGTAATGTGAAATATGTTATATATATTCTTTCTTTATAATTAACTTAAATTTCAAATTTCTAAGGAACTGTTATATGAGTCGTTATTTTAATTACATAGAAAGTTGTTTTTATATTGTTTGGAATGAAATTATACATACGCAATTTTTAAAAAACTTTTTTTGGTTTAACAAAATGCTGTTAATAATATATATTTTTTTGTATTATGAAGGAAAGATTATAAGTCTCTTTTTCAATTACATCTAATTAAGTGAAGCAGTTTATGCCTATACTTTTTTAATTAAAAAGATGCTACATACCGTATCAATTTAGATGCAATCATTGAGGTGAAAATGATTTTATTCAATTTACAACACATAACATTCGTCACATTAGTGTTATGAATTTGTAATAAGTATACCTTCCAATCGAGCATATAATAAAACCGTGCTAACAATGTGTTTGTCAATATTTCTCAAAGCTTAATACTTACTGTCAGTAAAAAAGCTAATAATTGCGATATATAAATTTGGAATGCGATTTAAATGACACTATACTAATACAAAGTGTGTGTGTATATTTATTTGGCAAGTTTGCATGAAAATTGTGGACAGTAACTAATCTAAGTTGTTAAGTCTGCGGCCAACTACGATCCCCTTCTGGCTGATTGGTATGGAACTTTTAAGTCGTACGTTCGCGCGCTACCACTCCACCTCTTCACTTTCATCCCCCCCCCTTTCGCTTTCTCTGTCTCTCTCTATCTTTCCAGGGCAAAAATAGATCAACGATTACCCCCTTCTTTTAAATAAGACGACGATTTATAGGAATTCACCAGGACAGAAAAGTAGAGACGGCTGGACCAGCGTGAAACATTTGGGGGGTTAATAATTCCAGCCGGAAATTCTGCCAAAGAGAGTGCCATTGGGCTTCGATTCAACAACAATTTGCATTTCTTTCTCTGTCATTCTTCCTGTCTTTGGCATGGTCTCCTCCTTATAATCTGATCGTGATCGTGCATATGTCAACTATCAACTACCCACCACAGGGAAGGACGGTCAGTAGAACTAACTTCCGCTTCGCGGCATCACAACTGCGTGTCCCTGAATCGGGAGAATAGTCGGCGTCTACATCGCAAAGTCAACCTCTATTAAAAGTCTTTTTATAGGGCTGGCTGGTAGAGTGGTGAAATATATTGTTCTCGGAGTGCACTAATTAGAAATCGTCGCACGCCTGTACTACATCGTTGTGCTTTGACTATCTTTGTTCCCACTTCCAAACCAGTTAAGTGATTATATTGTATTATTGTGCAATCACATCGTCAAATAAAAAAAACTGTTTTTATTGTCCCTTCTCACTCACTACTGATGGGGTTATTTTTGTACTGGATTATTAACTGTATCCTTTCCTTCAGCTAATTTGGTTAACTCAACTCCTAAAAGCATGCTTCGAAATAAAGATGATGCTAATACAAATCAAGCACAACAGTGGACAAATCCAAATTCGGAAACGACCTTTAATGAGCGAAAGACTAATACCAAAAATTCTAAAAATCGAACTGAAAGTTTATTTGAAGGTAAGAATTTTTGCATGACTTTTAGTTTTATATAATTCATGAGTAAGTAAATTGCACATAGTTCAAGTTTAATATGAGATAAAATATATTATTCAAATTTGTTAGAATAAATATAAATTATAAATTTAATTGTGTGGTAAACTAATACGTTTTTATTTTCACACTGAAGGATATTTTCATTGCATATATTTATTTATCAGCGGTTAGTAATATATTTTATCCTTTTTAATATAGCTGCCAGATATACATAAACGGAACCTTTACATTTTTAATCTTTAGTAAAAATGGACATATTAATAAATTCACTTAATCAGAAAACTTCTTTTAGTGTATCTACATTGTATGTAGACATATAAGCATGCTTTATTTATAACATACATATATATAAAATATTTACAATTATATTTAAGAATTGTTAATATGTTTAGTTTAATATTGTTTTTTAAATGAAAAATTATGGATAAGTGATTATTTTTAATGAAATTTTAAATTTTCTATTGTGTTTAATTGGTAATTGGTTTAACCATACGTTTTTTCCTTCAGTATATTTCTAGTACATACTTTGTTTGAAAAGTTAGAATGAATGTATAGATTAAGATCAAGTTTTCACCAAGAAGAATATTTTCAATAGAATATAGTTATAGTGATAGCCATAGGTATAAAGTATTATGTAACTTTCAGTAATTGCACAAATATCGCATAAATTTAATATTTTACATTTTTACATTGGGATTTCAAAACAATCCAAAACACAGTCAAAAATTGTTTTCTTACATATTGCATCATATTTTTTATATAATTTGAAAGAGAATATATGTTTTCGATTGATTTTATTTTTCATTTAACCAATTCCGTTATTGGAATTATTTATGTGTTTTTTTGTAGTTCGAGTAAAATGATCATTATAATAATTTTTGGACAAGTTTACATATTAGTAAAGCATATTTAAAGTAGTATGCCATATATTTTCTAAACAAATAGAAACAAATGGGATTTTTCAAATAATTGAGAAATACAATCTATTACGGTTAGAATAAATTTATTTATTACATACATTAAAACTGTTCTCAGTTAATGAATCATATAACACAGGGGCTAGATGTTTGCGTCCATTGCGGTCACCATCCTTTGGTACACACCTTATTTAGTATATGAAGCATTATAAATAGTTTAAACATTGTAACTAAATATATAATTATATATGCATGCATTTAAAATCATATATAATGTTTAAATTAATCATTTTAAAATAAACTTTTTAATCTATGTCAAAGAGTGAAAATTTATTATTTTATTAAATTATTATATATTTTTGTTTTCAATTTCAATTTCAATTGTATAAAATAATAATAAAAATAACAAAATAAAATATTTTTAAATAAAAAAAAATACTTGTTGACTTTGGTTGACACTTGCAAAATCTGTTTTAAATTTCCATGCATACACTTACCCTATAGTGGGTACCTGCTTAAGATCGTAGCCTAACTCACCATAGTTAGTTAATTAAAATAATCTCTATACCTCTTGATTAGTTTGAACTGGCATAGAGGAAATAGAGGAAAAAGGAAGTTCCTTAAGTGCCTGCCTGACAGGAAACTGATATCATAATAAAAAAGGATCTTAATATAATAAGTTATTCGTAAAAAGCTGACAAAGATTACAAAAAGACTATGTAGTAAAAATAGCAGTAATTAAAATGGTTATAATTGGTGATTTCTTCGTGTCAATCAAGGTCGCTCTCATAATCTTTCTTTCAAGCATTAGAGGCATGACTTTGTAGTAAATTATAATAATTAAAAAATGATTATAAGCCGTGCAACATACGGCATTTTGTGTCCACTCTAATGCTATAAATTATAAGTTGGGGTAATGGAAACGTGACTGGCAAATACAAACAGAGTTTATAAACATCGAATATTTTAAAAGAAAATAAATGTTCTAATAAATAATTATTAATCTCCTAATCCACAGTTAAACTAATCGGTTTAACTGCATTTAAACAGTTACAATATTAGAAAATGAAAGTTAGAGTAGTGCTAAATAAAAAAGTTACAAATATTTAAAAGTTTTTTATTAGTATTCTATTTTAGTGTTCTTGTTGAAGTTGTCAATTAATAAATCATTCGAATTAAAATTAAAAATTGTTTTTTGTATGCTTTCATTATATTTTACTTCTTAATGCTATAATAAATTTACAAAATAACATATGACAACCTTGACATTTAGAGAAGAGATGATCCATTAAGTGAGGCCATATACCGATCCAGTCGTCCATTCTTCCTGTCTTAGGTAAATGACTGTCGTGATCACGATCCATATATTTCGTTCTTTTTGATTAATGATACTCGTTTATACTTGTAATTTATATGGTAAAAATATCATTTGAAACAAAATTCACATAGTGCAAGTATACATTTTAGTACGTGGATTTTATGGTTACTTTTATTATATAAACGATCTATATAAACATCCGTTGAATATGAAACAATAATAATGTAAAGCACGCATATTTAAAAAGCCGAAATTTCAAATATTTTGTGAAATCTATTATATCATCAATAAAAAGTTTAATTTTCTATGTAAATATTTTTACTTTTTCATTTTTATATTTATTTATGTAACATAATAATACTAAAATGTTATCCCTCATCAATTGATCCATTTAATATTAATAATCTTTTAAATTTATTAAAAATTGTGAAGTATTATGGAAATTATTTAACATGTTTTAAATATTATGACAAACTCAGTGTGTTTCACATGTCAAAAATAAGTACAATGTGACTGTGTGCAAAATATATATATTTTCGAAAACACTTGTATATAATACTAGGAAATGGGTTAAAATATATTCTAAATTAATCATCTGAGATATAGGCATGATTTTAATATAGTTTTCTAAACCAACGGTTTGATGTTTTTAATTATTAAATATTCCAGTTTCAATTTATGAAATGATATAATTTTGAAATGTTATAATTACGAAAGGCCTCTAAAAGATTTTGTATTATGATAAATATAGAATAAAATATTAATTCTCGCTTTGCAGAATTGACCATTGCAACAAAGACAAATTAACTAAAAATAGACGTGTCCAATAGACTACAATATACGTTTCTAGCTTTTCACTTTTTATCACTGGAAAATTTAAAAATGAAGTTGATATATAATAGAACTTTATATTTAGATGATTGCTCCAGTATATATACTAAATCAATAGTCATTTTTGTGATATGAAAAGGAATTGTACATCGGCTTAATTTTTGTCCGAAACGTTTACGGTTCTTCAAGATCATAAAGATACAAATTAAAAAACCCACTGTATCTACAATGATATATTTCTAAATTAATTAATTCAGATATGTTAGTTCACAATAGAAAGATTGCTTTAATTAATGTATGTATAGAAGAATATCTTTGAGTCAAATTCCTATTGTCAAATTATAACATGACCAATCAAATAAATTGAAGCAAAAGGTAATAATGATAATTAAATTTTGTTAGCTATATGTGTATAGACTGTGCAGTATACACAAAACAGAAATTTTAAATTTGACTGTATTCCCAAAACACATCTTCGATTATCGTGAAGTGGACGTTTTAAAAGGTAAGTAATGTTATTCTTGTCCAAGGAATTAAATTACAGGCAAAACATTGGTCGTCTCAAATTCCGATCGATATTCTCTTCAGGCACGTTCGTTTCACTAAATTAACCGTCGTTCAGTAATTAATTTGATCTCCAATATGTTTATTCACTTGAAGGTATATAATCCACCTCTAGAACAACATTATTGTTTAATTCCCAGAAATTAGTTATAGAACTTTAAAATATTATATCTTTTTTTAGTAAAGATTCATTTTGACAACACATACGTTAAAATTTTGTGCATTAATCAGAGATAAAAATACTTTAAAGTACATGTTACATATGAATTATAGAGATGGGAAAAATGTTATGTTGAAATACAGACTTTCAAAAGAATAAAAATATTATATATACAATATCTAATAAATAAAATGATATGTTATGATACGTAATAATGTAAATATTAATTATATGTACTAAATTAATAATGACGATATTAGTAATTGTATGATATAATCAATGTATTTTTATAATGTGCATAATTATATATTAAATAGGCGCTTATACCAATTTTCACTATAACTTTGTTTTCTAAATTTGAACCATATATTTTATTTAAATCAAATTACAACACATTATAAAATACAGATTTCGCTCATAAATTGGATATTATAATTTACAAGAAATGAAAATAAATAGTAAATAATAATAAATAACTTAACTGCAAATCTTTATACAATAATATAAATTAATAGACATCATTTACGGCAGCAAAATACAATCCAATTTGCTCTTCACAGCATGAGCACACAAATGGCCCGTTTTTCGATCCAACGATCCACCAATCGATAGTATATAAAAAGAAAATAGATAATATTACGAATACTCACTATTTATTAAAATGCACTTAAACCAATATCATATTGGAAACAGACCATATTTTGCAGTGGCACATTTTGACAAACGTTATTAGTGAGTATAATTTTCAACATTTAATTTTTACTACTCATTTTATTTAAAAATAAACAGGTAACCATTTTAAAGATATGTGATAATAATATAATAAATAAGCGTTTGGAATTAAATAATCAAAAACTTTTTTTAATAGTTTACTGAATTAATTTAATTTAATTACTATTAAAAATGATATATAATAAATAAATAAATGAATTATATACATGTAATTAATAAAAATATGATACTTTGTGTACGTACTTTTTAATCATAATAAAATATTTGTTCCGAAATAGATCTAAAACAATAACTGTGCTGTAACATTTATTCAATTGACAAAAAGAGTTTTTTTATTTAATATTTAAAATTGTATAATTATTTAAAGTTTAAAAAAATTAATTTGAAAGTACCGGTAGCTTAAGAATTCATTAAAACAAATAATAACAATATAAAATAACAAGTGAACAATATATAGAAATGAAATTGACTCATCTTGTTTTAACTGCAAAAAAAATAAGGACACTGTGCAGTTCCGCAGTGAATCCGCTGAAAGTAAGACGTTAGAACTGTGCTCGCCAAGTAATTTCAGTTATTTAAAAATTACATATTTCACAAGGATTCAAAGTAGAATAAAATAATTTAAATAAAAAATCGAAAGATATCAAATTTTTCTACGAAAATGGAAAAAGATATGTACATATTTACCAAAAAATAATTCAATGATATCCACAAAAAATGGAAATATATATAATTTTGTATAGACAATGTATCTATCTATTAACCTGTTAGACAACAACAAATTACATATTCGGTTCAAGTCAATAAAAAATAAAGGATCTACTCATAACCTTAGTTCACTGAAATATGTCTGCAACATATCCGTTGTTTGCAATATATTATACGTTGTCTCTCAACTAATGTTAGGCGAACCAATTATAAATAATACAGAAAGTTATATTTCATCATGTTCGCCTCACGTAAAATAGAAAAAATAAATAAATTAGCAAACTGTGAGCATCAGTAGACTTATATCATTTCTCATATCAGATCAGTAAGCAGACTGCATGCGAAGAAATTCCAATCTTAGTCTTTCGGTCAACATATAGGCTAGTTAAATTAGTATTACACTAAGAAAAGCTTAATGTAATAAAACTATTAAATGTATCTAACTAATTATAACCAATTCACAAACGCTATATCTCAATGAGATATATTCAATCAAAAAATTACAATTTAGAAATTTCCTTTCTATTTAATTATCGAACATTTATTGTACAAATGATTAATTAACAGAGTTGATAAGTTAATAGCAAATTTATATGATGACCATAGATTTAACTATAGTTAAAAATAAATTAAAATTGTTGGTAGGCATATAATTAATATTCGATTATGTAATTGATGTTTTCATCCAAGCTTTAAATTAATCAAGTATAATGATCGATGAAAAGCCTGTATTTTGTAGCTAACGACATCTAACGGCAACTATAAATCAACATTTTTGTACTTAAAATCTTCCGTGGTTTAACGGATTAGAATATACACTTTTAAATAATAGATCTACTATCTAAAGTTAGCCAAATTGTCTATATATCAATTTTATAAATAATTATGAAATCTTAAAACTTTTAAAATATATTAAATATATATTTTAATTAAGGGTAATAAAATTCTTGCACATTTTATTTAAAAATTGTGAACGATATCTTTTATATTTTAAAAGATTTCTACAACAACAAAAAAACAAATCTCTATTTCTAATGCTATTTTTAATAATCGTTCTAAGATATTCACAAGAAAAACTAAACCCAAATAAATCTTTGAATTATAATTAAATTTTTTAATATATCTAAGTTCATATTTTTAATAATATCTAATTTTTTAATCATTAGGGTGTATACTATATGTTTCAATATGTATAATTTCATTAAAATTGATTCCTCCTATATATGTGTATATGTATTTTTAATAGAATCAATTTACACAAATGCAAACAACTTTTTTAAATGTTTAAACACAGCAATAATTAGTATATTAAATAATTAGATATAAAAACAAACACTCAGTTCCATATAGGTCATCCAAGAAAATCGGGACCCAATGTATTTACCTTATTATACACCTATAAATTCATGAAAAAAGAAGTATCATGTATCCTTTAGATAGTGGAATATATTGTCAAATTATATATTTCACTGATCACTTTTAAAATAATTCTAATCAATTATGTCTCAAATATCAATTAAATTTTTCAAAGCTAATTTTTACTAGTTCGTATTGAACAATAAGAACCATAAAAATATTTAATATGTAAATTGAACAGCTGATTCATACATCTTAAAATTAAAAGAATCACAATTTCAACTATACATATATTCAATAGCCCAAAGCTTCAATATTCAATAATCAGTCAGTTATGTAATGGATAAATTTTCTATCGTTAAACAAAACTAGAAAATAGTGTAATGTTTGTTTACATACTACTTGATAGCGTAGAAAGGCGAGTGCGCGCATCACCACTTATCAATATCCAAACTCCGTATCCAGACACAGGCCATCAGAATGTTTTCACAGTGCACTGTCAAAAATTGAATGGTACCAATGTTGGTAAGGGAATGAGTGTATCCCTATGTACCTATGTATATATGAAGCGAGCCGGGAAAATCAGAAATGCACTTGAGAGAAGAGATACCAGAAAGTTTTTATTATATTTTAGGCCGCCCATATGATTCGGGAATATCTAGATAGAATCCATGGTATAGCAAGGAAAAACGAAAGGGAAGAAACAAATGTATGCCCAAAAAAATGTGGAATGACACAGATTCAACTATTAAAATACGCAGATGGTAGGAATATATTTTAATGATAATGCTGATAGTACATTATTTTCCCCCTTTTTCTGTAATATAAATGTACTAATTATACATTTTTCGTCATTTTTATATAAATAATAATGCAGTTTTATTAATTTTATTTGCATAAACACTGAATACTTTGCATATATGTCCATTGTAATAGTTTTCCCAGAATGAGAATCACTTATATTAATAACTTATGTATGAAAATTAGATGCATTTATGGAGTTTAAAACATTCAATGCCCATCTGTTTAAATAAAATCACTTTTTTATATATCAATGTGGTTCACACGGTACCCATTTTGTGTTGTATATAGGTTACACATGTGCTCTTTATAATACATCACTGTACAAAAAAAAGATCTCCTTTTCTTATTACAGCTTTGTTATAAAAAGTGGTTTCAGTATCATGTACTAGCGTAAATAGAATTTTTTCGTTGCGCATCCAAGTAACACAATTGTGTAATAGATATGTGAGTAGGAATATTAATTATATATTTTATTAGCGTATAAATAGATAGATAATAATTCATCAACACTTTTAACATAGCTGTTATTTTTAACGCGTTTTGATTTTTTTTGATATATATATAATTTGATAACCTTCATATATCTGTACATATTTGCGTCATTATCTAGCCTAAATTGGACACATCTGTAATTGTCAATTTGGTGTAATCCATAGTGTCATTCAAAATAAAAACACTATTAATAAATCAATTATAAAATAATATTAACACTAAAACTATTATAAACATCTCCGCAAAAAATCGTTGCACGACCAGCAATGGAGGGGGAGGTGGGGTAATTTTACCAACATTTTAAACAATTCACTGTAAATACTTTACTTCACAAAATTTATTCAAAATTTTCATAACTATTTAAGATCTTTATTTTATAATTTATATTTGAAAATATATAAACTGTTTATATTGTGAAACTTTCACTCAAACCATCTGCAAAATTATAACCAATTATTCAAATCATATTTTGTCCTGAATAATAATAAATGCCATTTAAATTCAGTTTTAATATATTTGTAAATCATATAACAATATTTATACATATACTAATAATGTATTAGCACGATATTACTAAACGAAAACATCTAAATAAAACTACATCATTTCCGAATCCGAATGCAAGTAGTGCAATTTGTGACGTCAATGAGTATGTACATTAAATACGTAATATTATGTATTCTTAATAAAAATTAGAAATTAATAACACGTTAAGTATATGCAGCATATCTATAATAAAACTCCTAACATGTTTTCAGTTAACTGTTAAATTATTAATTATTTTAACTATTTATTTTATGCTATTACATTATTTTGATCTCAATATCCGAAACATGATTATAAATTAAAAGGCATAATAATCACCTCGCCTGTCAGATTCACGACTGTCGCTTAGTGCAATAATTACTCACATAGAACTTGATGTTCACTGATGGCTTCAGAGAACTAATTTGTTCAGTTCACTAAAACTCACAACAGAATAGTGGTGCAATAATAAAATCAAAAAGCTTATAGTAGTCACCATGAACCTACACAAAATCCTACATAATATGCGTAATTCGGAATTTGGGTGCGGGAGGGTAGTCCTCATATTATTGATTTAATTAATTAATAATTGGTAAAGAATTTTTCATTTTGGTGTTCTACGCGACATTGCTGATGTACGAAAAAAAGTAGTTATTTCTGGGTAATATTCGCTATAAAGTGCAGTTCGGATTGCAAATGTTTATAATAGTGTTCGATATAAATGTTTTAATGATTCCATAATTAGCATTTTATTCTGTTCTTTTTAATAATAGATATTCGGAATAATATTATCATCTTTTCCTCCAATTAAATCTCAGTTGATGGGATTATTTCACGGAATTGATTAATTAAAAGTGAGTAGTTTTTTTTAATAAATTAATAACAATCAATTTTCATCAATAATGATTTAATTAATTCAATAGTCAGTCACTCATTGTTGATATACACATAATATAATAAATATATAATTATTTAAATAAATATTATTATTTATTTATAAATGTTATTATTTATTTATAAATATTATTATTTATTTATAAATATTATTATTTATTTATAAATATTATCATTTATTTATAAATATTTATTAAAAAATAAATATAAATTTTTGAATTTATTAATAAATTTTAAAAGCTTAAAGTTCTGGGACCAAGAAAAATCAAACAAATTATAAATAACAAACATAACTCTTTATATGCTAATAAATTTAATATTAATTGTTAAGAGTAAAAAATATTTAGTATTATATATCATATCGTATATCATGGCTGGCGCTAAGAACATTTAACTCGCCTGATGGTGTTGAACGTTCATAAAGAGAAAACGGACTCCTTGTACCTTGAAGCTGTTGCCCAAGATTTTGTATCAAAATCAGAAAGACGTTTAACTCGGTTCAGGATATTTTAAAATAACTATACTATAATGCTTTGACTTTTTTGTTATATTAAAAACTGACATTATTCTTTGGTTTTTAAAAAAAATCAATAAACATGAACATTCCATGTACGAACGCTTAATAATATAATTACAAATCTAAATTGTATAAAAACAACATTCTATGTTTATATTTATTCTATTTATTTTATTTATTCTAGTTGTACCTATATTCTACTTCTTACGTTTAGGAATTAAATTTATCAATTTAATTGCTATGTGTAAATATGGCTTGCTGTTTAGAAATTCAAAATAATATGTGACTTCATTCAAAGTATATTTTACTTGTAATACTATGTAAATCTACTTATGTTATCTTCTGTTTTCTAGGTATTTTTTAAATTGTATTTTAATTTTAATACTACCCATATAACAATTAAATATACATGAACAGGCTATCTACATATATATTTTCGTTTTTTTATAAGATTAGATATACATATATGCCTATACATAGATATATAGGTAGACGTATTATATACAATCAAATGAGAAATTTTTTATAAAAAAACAATAGAACAAATATATTATCGTCGGTAATTTTTTTATCCGGAGGAGCCCCACAATCGAATAATGGCAGAGCCGGCCATGTATATAAATATATATTAATGCGCAGAACGTAACTCTGAGACGTGACCATTTTGGCAGTGTTATTTTTATCTGAATTTTGTGTAAAAGCGTTCAATCTAAATCAACTGATTAATAATCTATGCTGAAATGTCAACATTAACATTGTATAAGAATACGAACATTTAATATGAGTTCTTAATATAGAAATGTTAAAAGTTAACTTGTAAATATTGTAATAAAACTAACAAATTTTATTAACGTAAATATTTAAAGCTAATTTGAAATAGACTGACAACACTGAAAATTTATTTTAATTTTAAAATGAATATTAACACTATATTGGGCAATTGAAAAAATCATCGTTGAAACAAACGGGTAAAAAATGGACAATAACAAAATTTGTAATCGTTTTATAATTCAAAAAGTACTATGTATTAGTATTATTAATCTTAAATCAAATTCATTGATCAATCAAAAATATAGCTTTTCTTTACCTGATTATATTAATCATTCTTACCAATTAAACCTTGTTATGAATTTTTATGATTTTTTGTAGATTAAATAAAGATCTTGTGACATTTTCGATAACTGTTAACATATTATTGAGAAGATAATTTATGTTTAAATTTGTCGCAATATCACGTTTTGAGAAACTGGTGACATCTCAAAATTTCACAAAATTCCTTCTAAATGAATATTGAGCGTAATTTGATAATAATATTTGCACTGTATTATTAAATAACCATAAAACATTTCAAAACACATCAAAAAGTGTAATTGGTTTAATTAAAATGTCAACGTTACCGCTCACTATGTGACTCATTTTAACCAAAATTACTACAAATACGTTTTTTTAATCTACATTTGGACCGCGTTTAAAAATGTCAACTCTATCAGATATTTGCAGTATATATATATATAATAAAAAGAGTTTAATTTTTTACCCACCCCTTTACCCCACTTTTCTTGATAGTTCTGTTGTTGAAGCGGAAGTATATATTGTACATTTTTAAATAAGTGTCTTGAAATAACATTAAATTGACCCATACTTTGTATCCATTAACAGGAATTAGTTGAAGTGAAAATTAAATTATATGATTTATACAAAACATTTGTAAGACATATAATCTATGAATTTTAAGGTTACCTCATTTAATCCATACTAATTTTACGGGAGTTATTTGGATAACTACGGGAATATTCAAAATGGTACTTAACATTAAAGAAAATGAGTATGGATTAAATGAAGTAATTAATTAATTTTAGAGTGTTATTATACTTAAATCCTTCAAGTCTACGGTTTTCGAGATTTAAAAACATAGCACTCTAAAATTCATAGATTATCTTATACACATATTAAAAATGATTTGTAATAAATACGTCTATTAATAACCGCACCGACGACATTTAATTGGTAAATTCAAAACTTTTAATCTTTACCGTGCGTACATACAGCTTTTAATATTTAATAATTTAGTATTGAAACAATTTTTACGATAGTTATTTTCAAAAATGCACAATGATTTGTATCACTCAAATGAATACAATTGAGTTATATTTTACATGAATCATATATTTCTAATGAAAAAAAGGATATAAAAATAAAAATAAAAATAAAATACCTATTAATTATTATTAGAATAATTTCATTTAGATAAGAGACAGTGAAATTTGTCTCACCTAATAAAGTGTACATTGTGCAAAAACTCTCCTTGATTGAAAACTAATATTTTGAGAGTAGTGGTGATTAATGTGTCCATTATTCTCAACATCAAAGTTCTCTATTGACTAAAATTGTATCGCCATGTTTAACAGGTCTAAGTTCTTGCTGTATCTTTGTCAATACAATAAACGCCATATCCAGAAACCTGTAAAGCTGCTGTAGGAACTAAATATATTATAGTATTTAACAATGTACAACTCAATACTAATTTTTTTTTTTAAATTAATATCAAAATATCAAAAGGCAATAAAAGGTAAATAGATTGTAGGTAATAAGAAATATTTAATTTAAAAAAATTATATTACAAGTTTTATAAATTTAATAAAAATTATTGTGTACATAAATGTTGCTCTTAATATCGTCATTAACGAAAAACGAATTATACACACCTATGTCACTTTTGTCGGATGTGACAAATTGCCATCATGATTTTTGATAATTATATAAACAAAAATCAGCTTTTTTATAATCCATAGCGTAATTCAGAATAGTTTAATTTTATTTAATGGAATAACGTGTATGTTTGTAATGATGAAAGTATACTTGATACATGATAAAGTTATCAATAACTCAAAACGCATTCGGCCCTGATCAACGTCTTGGTATATTCTAATGATTTTTATGATTAAGAAAAGGCTAACACTTTCAATATTTTAGACAGCAGTTGGAGACCGCACATTCAGGATAGTTAATTTTCATAAATACCCTAGACTAAATTATAGTCATTGAGCCACAAAGTAGCTATTAGTAATAGATAATAAACTAAATATAATTATTATTTTTTAATTAAAATTTTTGTCTGAAATATAAATACACAAATAGACAAATCTAATAAAATATTTTTTGTCATTAGCAACAATCCAGTAAGGAAATAGGATCCTTTTTTAATGACCTCGCATAACATGAATATACTGTTAAATGTTACAAGTCAACGGTTTTAACCAATATGGTGTGATCTCAATGATTATGACAACTTATTAAACTAATTGTTTTCTGTTTCTGTTTGAAGATAACTGACAACCAAAATAACCACCATATTCCTCAGAATGAAAGCCGTCGTCGTAGAATATAATAGCATCGTTTTCGGAGAGCCTGAACAAGTTTAGTAGAATATCTATTGATGGGGCAAATAAATATTTATCATTCCGTAAAGAAGTGTGTGAACAGTAGTGCAATTTAGTAGTATGATATGAACTTTGTTAGTGTATAAGAGACCGGAAGTCTTTGAGTGTTATTAATATAGATGACTTGGAAATGGGATAACCCAGTGATCTGTTACTTCCGAAAATATAATACTCCAAAATTACAAAAGTGAATAAAATTATGATAATTTAACAATGCACTCATTTTGAATGACAACATATTTTTTATCTGATATGTTGTTTTGAAATGTATTTTGAAATGTATTTTGCATTAATAATTAATAATTTTACATTAATAATGCATAAAGTATTGCATTTATCATTTAATAAAAAGGTAAAATTAAAAACTTTTACATTAAATTCTATTTATAAAGAATACATTTTTGTATTATTCAAAACTGACTTGTTTGTTTTTCACATAGGATTTCTGATACCAGTTATTTGTGATTAGAAAAAACTCAACTTCAATCATTTCTAAACTAAAATTTTAATATTATTATTTCATAAAAAAATATATACAACCTAATTAATTAGTTGATTTAATAAAATTACATTATTTAAAAAACAAAAAAGTTTTCCAAATTGTTTTGTTTAATAGTTTGCCTTTTTTGTATTCAACAGGTACAATATCTTACATAATAATACATTTGTATTTGTACATATATGAAGTAAACAAAGTAGAATTAAACACATATATATATAGTGTATCAGTTTAATTAATAGGTTTGTAATTATTCAATGATCTCAAATTCACCAAAACAATAAAATAACGAAAATATAATACTATATTTCTATTCTGAAATATTTGATAATTCATTTATTATTTGATAGTTGACCGACATCTTTAAAGCTCTTGCTTACCGAATGAGTTGATGATACTACAAAGAGATTTGAAATCATGCATGTTTGAGTATTCATTTATTTTATTCATTCATTTAACATTACATTAAAATATTTAATTGTTTATCAGTTAAATTGAGTTTATTGTAACCGATTGAAAAATAGTATTTGAAACAATACTTCACCATAATATTTCATATTCATTAAAATTGTTATTACGTATGATTCATTACGTATGTTTAAAAAACAAGTTTAAATATTTAGGATAAATCTGAACATAAATGTCTATCTGATTTCAAACTATTTATAACAGTAAGTTTCAATCTACTTTCATTTTTACTAAATTACTTGAAGTGTTCATGAATATTCGTTATTCGCATCAAATTATTTAAAAATATATATATTTAGTTATTTAATATAATCTATATTTTTAAATAAAATATAACAACATTCATAACATATATTTATAACAATTCATAATTCTATAGAAGGATACAATATTATTTATTATTTAAAATTCATAAAATGTTGCAATATTTACATACAACAAATATTTTAAATCTATTTTTACTCTACTATATTTGAATTTTTCTTTCACTTTCTTGATTAGAAAAAGTTTCGTTGTGATATAATATATACAAAATAAATAATGTAATATGATAATATATATAAAATCTGAATTAATATATGATATTAAGTAATATGAATAAAATGTATGTATGTAAAATAATGTAAAGATATATAAATGATAAAATGCGAAATATAATAAAATTATATAAATATAATATCAACTATAAATCTAATTAAAAAGTGTAAGCTGTTTACGAAAAGTCAAATTATCTGATTTCAATGTGTTAAAAACTGAATAGATTTGCGTTTATAAAGAACTTATTGCAGTTACAGTTGTATCTATCTGGTGATTTTTTTTAGCTGATGCATTTCCGAAAAATATCACACATACAAACCTTCTTTAATGACGCGGCATCTAAAAATTATATTCGGTACTTTGTATTTTAATACGCTCTGTTTTGTGTTCTGTTTATGCACTGTTTATATAATATACTACTCTTCATACTTCGGAATGAAGGATTCTATTCCTTCCAATACACCATTCCTCGTCCTTCTTATTTTATTTATTTTTCTGCATACAAATTTAAATAGCTGAGGCAAATGTCTCCCGTCGTATTCTTGATCAAATGCATATTTTTCTCATGGATCTAAACAATATTAATCAATTTTTCATATTTATACTTTATGTGCACTTAATAATTATGATCTTAACATATATTATCCAAAGTCATTTAAAAAATGCTTTATCAACGACAGATAAAAAGTAAGCTGTCTCCCATTGTTCTCCCCTTAATGCGGAGAAATGCATAACAACCAGTGGAGATCCCTCAAGTTATTGATCCCAAAGCGGCAGAGCCGAAAAAGAAATAAAACTCAAATTTATTTTCATTCAAATTAATTCTTATTGAAAATTATGGTCCTACACATCAATCCCTTTTAGCCGCTATGTTTATTCGGTATGGTATAAAGGATGCAGTTTCCTCATAAAAGTTCTTCTTTTATGGTTTATAATTGTCGTTCGAGCTGGGGATTCTACCCTAATAAATGTAAAATGAATTAAATTGCCATAATAGCTAATGATGTACAAAACTATGTTCAACAAAGTTCGCTGTTTTTATGCTGTCTAGCTATGTTGCATTAATAAATCAAATTTGTTTTGCATACTGTGAATTTTTTAAGTATAACATATAATAGATAGAAAATTGTTATACTTTACTACAATACCCTTCGTTAAAAATTATTTTTCATTGGCAAATAATTTACATGAAAAACATGCAATAAATCAAAATTATCAGATAGGCAATGTGAAAAAAAAAATTTCTCTCTGACTTTTTGTGTAAATCTATATATTTCCCCAATATATTGTCAAGTGTTTTGGTTATACTTAACTTTCGCACATAAAGCCCACGGCGAAACGTGATGTCGTCGAAATATTACATAAACAATAATGCGTTTTCGCGCACATTCTTTTTTTTAATTACAACATATTTTCATTAATATTTATAAGATGCTTACATTTTCCAATTATTGACTGGTAGGATACGGTGTATTGTAGTGATTGTGATTATTTAGATAATTCTAACATATATTAAATAAGATAATAAGTAACGAATCACCCCTTCTTTAATATTTTTTTAAATAATAATATTAAGTTATCACAATTAGATAATGTGAAAAAGTTTTAGCGAGCAAAAAACTAAGAAAATTCGATATTATAAAAATGTATATGCTGTCACAGTTAGAAAGTTAAAATAGTTTTGTTATACGTGCTTTGATGAAAAATATTAAAAAAATTTTCAAGAATCAAATGATGTAATTAAGTACAATAATAAATAATAAAATATCATTATAATACCAGAGGCGGCGGAAGGGGGTGGCCACGGGGCCATGGCCCCTGCAATAAATTTGTTGCCGGGGCCAGAATATGATTTG
>JAUZND010019872.1:0-25870 GCA_034780555.1 Coelogynopora nodosa | reverse complement strand
GGCATTCGACATTTTAGGTCGCATTCGATATTTATTATGGGGCCCTTTCGATAAATATAAATATATATATATATATATATATATATTAATGGCACGGTGGTAAAATATGTTTTACTTTCATATGGAAAGTAGAATCTTCAATTTAAATAAAAATTTATTTAATTACACAATTCCAGGAAACATCAAAGTTATATTTGAATTCAATTGTGAAAAAAATGTCTGAACAAAAGTTCTGTATAGCAAATATACTAATTTAAAATTAAAATTGATGTACATTCTATAAAATGTAATCGTTGAAAGGAAGACATTTTTCATTTAATTACATAATATATTTCTAGAATGTTATATATATAATATATGTAGATGTTATATATATATAGGAATACAATGTATGTAATGGATTCGTGATAAAGCAAGCAACGTTGCATATCATGTAACATAGAACAATATTTAAAAAAATGTAATACAATTTTAATATTATAAATTTTGAATTATTTAAAAACTTTAAAATAGCTTTTATATATTTTATAATTACAAAAAATACTTGTTCACAAATATTCAAAAGAAAAAATCAAAAAATCAAACGAATCTACCCAAATGTCGACTTTGTTAACTAACTATTAATTTTATTCAAATTATATTGTCAACTTTACTCTACCAATTTTATCTTCTATTATTTATGGAACGTAACTGTACAACCAATTATATATTTCTTTAAACAATGCGCATACGTTAAAATAAAACTTTGTTTTCAGACTTTTGGGTAGTAACCACCATGCATCAACAGGGGGAAGTATTGTAGGCCCTATTGTTATTATCGAATTATAAGTTTTGCCTTTGTGTATTAGGTATTTTCCACAATTCGATACATCATTGGTATTACCAATTTTTCAAAGTAAATAAAAAAGAAGACTTCAGGGTCATTTCCGTGTGTCCGTCATATCCGTGTGTACATATGTACAAATAGATATAATTAGCATACTCAAAATTCATAAAATACATTATGAGATTTGTTAGCAGAATGATACAGAAAGGCTGTATGTAAATATTTATTTTTTACGGTATTGTATACATCTATATTTAAAAAGTAGAATTGCTAGACACATACACTTTTTAGTTGAGTACCTATTTAGAGTATATATGTTATGAAAATATAAAATATTATAATACTTTTAAGATAAAAACATGTACATGTACTAAGTATATGCGGTAATTTATAATTAAATTATATTATAATAACATTCACCAGTATAGGGCATATTCATGGTGTATTGCAATATATAATTACAATACAAATATACATATATAGGCCTACATATATACAAAATAATTTTCAAGGAAACAATTTCTATATTCTGAAACAATTTCTTATTTTCTAAAGCGAAAAATAATGCATAAATAATAGTACATAAAACCCTTCTTCGTGTATCGTATTTCAACCAGTTTAATAATATTATTTCAATTACACTCCATTCCACTTTATAGGCTACACATTTTGCAAGTTATCGGGATTTAATTGAAATTTCGATACGGGCACAAAGTTCTCCGGTATATCACTGTGCTATAGTTTTAACAGCCATGTATCACTTTTTAGTTTTAAAAAATATATACTTGATTCTGGTTAGGTCTGTTTGTTTTATGTTTTTAGATATTAGACTAAGCTTTTGCACTCTTTTGTTTTATATGTATGTGACATATCGTATGCTACAATGGTTGTATTTAAACAAATGTATTTCTAAATAAAAAAAGGTGATATTCTTCTTAAAAGGGAGAGGTTGTATGTTGGATGAAGACTGGAATAATCAATAGTTTCGTATAGCTGCCTCGTTGATGTTATTATATTTCTCCACTTTTGCAATTGTATTACAATATATACAATTTATATATTTTTTATTGTATAACACGCTGTTTCTACGTGACAAGGTGAACCTATTATGAGCTATACAATTAATAGTTCTCAAGCTGTAATTGGGTAGAACAGTGTTTGCCCCCTTTAAATAATTAACGGATTGGCAAAATCGATTGAGTGTGATCGTTGAAATAGGGTGTTGCGCTAAGGTCAATTTTTCAGACTTTCTGCATGTTCGACATTACATTTTAGTCTCTATGCTGCTTAAGATGTGTTAGACTTATTTCTAAATCTAATTTTAATACTTTTCCAAACTCGTGTGAGGCCTATATGCTCATCTTGATCAGTAGATATATAATAAGGGAAGTGTGACAGTAGCGCGCTATCAAACCGGTTAAACACGCCGCTGAGGGTCCTAAGTCCCACACCTTATTAATTTTCTACTGTATCACTTTAAGTCAGCTTATTTAAGTCAGTAGACAAATCAGGGTACTTGTTAGAGTTACTGAGTTTTCTGTGATCACTTCTTTGGAAGTGCCCTTGTCGGAGTCTTTTGTAAACCGTCGTGAACTGGACTGAAGGTTCTAGTTGACAGTGGTCCTAGTTGCGGGACAACAAAATCAACAAAACATATCGTCAACAAAACCTATCCATATTGAACACCATGGATGTCGTCTGAAAACTCTTCCCATTTCGATTCATTCATAAAGACACAGCGACTTCTTCTAAGCAGTTTTCATGTCAAACCTAAAATATATGTATGTTCATGCTATTGCGAGTACTTAGTAAAAAAACAAAATTTTAAATTATAATTACTTCGCATCAGTAACTGGCATTCCATATTATCTTGTTTATCACAATATGTAATATAAATTGTAATAAAAAATATGTAATAACAATTTTTTAAGAACGCCAAAACGGATAACGCAATGTGGATATGATAGTGTTTTTGAATTTCCATTAATATTATCCAAAAATATGATTAACTAGAAAACCGTGATCCAGTTGAATCATAAATACTTCTCTAATATTAATAAAAAAAATAATAATGTTTAAATGTTGTTTTAATAGTTATTTCTTCATGTCTTATAGCGGAACGATATATTGCTATCAAATGCATATTCTTAGTAATACTTATCAGTCAAACAAGCCTGTAACAGAATCAAATCTAGCTGTTGAACTAATTAAATAAAATAACTCAAAACACCTCCAAACAAGATGTATCACAACATAATTTTACTCACCAGTTTGTTCAACCGGGGGCTATTGGGCGCTTGTTGCCATTGGTGATAACTGCGTCATCAATGACCTTGGAGTGTTAAGTCAATCAATACACTTACCTATGCTCGGAATTCCGGAACCCTCCACTTGCCGGCTAAAATCAAATGGTCAGTAACAATTTAATAAGTTAATTTAACTGACTAGCATAAGAACATGACTTCTATTACAATATAAATATGACATATTTTTATTAAGATTTCAGCGTCACTGAAATGGAACGATGGAAAAATACAGTCGAAGTGTTGAAAGTAATAATTCACTTATCAATTACGAAAGCAACTATAATATTCTACGATGATGTTTTACGTAAGTAATGTTTCCAAAATACGAATTCAAATTGAGTATGAATTGTGTTATAACTGCCTCCTTATATCTCTTCTACGAAAATAGGCAGTTTAGTTATTTCATAACGAAAGCAATATTGCATTTTGAGTATACTAAACGATTAAACACCTCTGTATCAGTTTGAACTCCCATTGCGAGACTTATGGAGTTAAACGTATCAATAATATACATAGTAGTCTGGGCGTATTAGCCCTAATAATGGTCAAACCCAGAATTAATTCCTAATGAGCCATATTATGTATCGTTAAAACGATACAAAATATGTAGAATTTTATGGAGAATAACATACCAAATGCCTATCTGTGTTATTGGCACATTTTTTAACGACTAAAACGAACTGTAAGGATTTATCTGCATAACATCAATGATAAAGCAGAATGAATGAGTGAGAATTCTCCATTTATACAATCCAGAAAAATTCTTCACGAAATAAGAATTTCGCAAATTTTCCTTAAAAAATTACAAAAAATTAAACCGCTGTATACAAAATTGAGCACCACCCTAGTAGGGAGGCATTTCATGTGTTTTTTTCGATAAGATGACCCCTCAAACGATACCATATAATATGGCTCATTAGGAATGTATTAAGGGTAAAACCCTATTTCACCCATGTTCACACAAGTATGAAAGTCTTTTCGACGTTTGAAATATTTGAAGTAATATTGCAATCTAATCTTAAGTTTTAAATTCCTTATTCGAATATAAAGTCTCAGCTCTTAAATAATAATTCGAAAGAATTTTGTGTTTTTTAAAAATCCTACAATTTATTGGATGACAATTTAGACAATTTAAATTTCTATTTGTTTGTTAACCTACTGAAGTAGAGTCAGTAATAACAAATATGGTTAGTGTTAATCACACTAGATTTTTAATTTGCAACCATAGTTGATAGAAGTTTTCAGAGCTGAGACTATAGAGTGCCAATATAGTTGATACTGTTGGAAGATCAAGTTAATTGTAAATCAGGAATGCACTGCTCATGAGTATCGAACGTGAATTATGACGATGAATTAATATCTGAAATAATGTATTCTCAAGTTCAAGTGGTTAAAACACACTGATATGGCATTATTTTCCGTCACTGAATATAATTACGATCTCATATGCCTCATTCAGAAGAGAAGATGGCTCATGAGCTTGCAGTGAGTCTCTCTTCGGGTATCATGAAGATTGTTCCACTCCATGTTACTACGGCCAGTGAAATCAAGATTCTGCAGCACTTCAGGGAAGCCAAGAGCCAGAGGATCAAGAACTTTGTCTGCTTACTCGGAGACAGTACTGCCATCTTTGTGCTTAGGCTTGTGAGTATGGATAATCCTCTCAGTGTCACAATGTCAATGTTATTTAATTTTTAATTTTTTTAAGGATCAATGTTCTATTGCAAATAGCCTAGATATACTAAATTTTATAAACACAAGTGACATATAATGATGTGTAACTCTTTGTATGTATTAACCACATGTCGTCTAAAAATTAGTATAATAAATAACTAAGCTATACTTTAAAGTGCCTGTTCTTAACCTTTTTAAATCAGGAGCCAAAAAAATGATCAAGCAAGATTGTGTTTATAGAGCTTATCCAACAAACCACTAAACAAAAAATTCAATCAACAAGTTTTCCGCCAACCCAAAAAGAAGGCCACAGAGAAGGCGAAGTTATGTATCACTGCGATAAATCTTCAGACGATTAAAACCTTTTTTTCCAATAATGTGGGTTACTACTTTTTGTAGATGTATAAACGCACTAAAAAAATTGTATACTGATAAATTAAAGAACACGTTTTAAAACTAGTTTTCCATTATTAGGATTTACGGTTACACACTTAGTAATCTGTATGTTTTTACTTAACCGTATTTTGATTTAGATTTATATATCTATATAATACATAATGTCATTATATATCGATACATTTATTGATATATTTATGGTATAATAATCATTTTGTATTTAACAAATTGCATTTAATAGCATACACATAAGACGCAAATAACAAACACATACAAAACATACACACAAAATAATGAACAACGATTTAAGATAAATGATCCAATGCTGAAATGATGTCAGTTACGCTTAATTACGTTTTAGTCTGTACAAAATGTTTCCAATATGTTGCGATTACAGTTGCTCTAATATATTCAATGTCAGGCCAACATGACGGGTATACTACGTCGTGACTACAGCTGGACCCTGGCAGATCCCGAGATGGCGCCGTCAGACCTGCTCCCTCTTCTGCCGCCCTGGGCGAACCTGGTTGTTGTTCGCAGTTTCGTGCAGCGACAGGCTTGTTCAACTGGTGACTGCGGAAACAATGAACAGTCTGTGAGTGATATTTGTTGCGAATATGGAAAAGTATATTAACTAATACTTAATAAATAAAATATAAATAAATCCATAATTTGTTTAAAATATGAAATATATATTGTACATACTATTTCAATAATCCAATAGTATAAAATCTTATAGAAAAAAACGATAACGAATTACTAAAAAAAAGGTAAAGTAACTTGCATGAGGTTTACAAATTAATTTCCCCAAATTTGGAAAACCCACAGCTCTGTGGTTGACTCCAGTAAAATGCAGTAAACTGTATTAAACCGTAGTTAACGCCAGTAAACTGTAGTTAACTCCAGTAAACCGTAGTTAACTCCAGTAAACCGTAGTTAACTCCAGTAAACCGTAGTTAACTCCAGTAAACTGTAGTAAACTGTATTAAACCGTAGTTAACGCCAGTAAACTGTAGTAAACTGTATTAAACTGTAGTTAACTCCAGTAAACCGTAGTTAACTCCAGTAAACTGTAGTCAACTGTATTAAACTGTAGTTAACTAAAGTTATATTTACTGTAACTGCAGATAACTTTAGTTTACAGTAACTATAGTTGTCCGAAAAAACGGTAGTTATATTCGCAGTTAAATATCATCTTTAATCTGTCGTTTTCAGAGCAGCAGGGACGGGGAGAGTGAGTGGAGGATGTTTAGGATTAATATTAATTTATCAAATTTAGCCATTGTGTGGAAGCAATTCCTATGACCGCTGACATTATCTTTATGGTCGAGGTCCGGCCCAGGCCAATATTGGGTTGCAACTGCCAAAGGTTATATATATATATGACCGCATTTAGCCTACGTTATTCCTAATAAATGGCATTAATGCCCTCAAATTGTATTAGCAAATAATTTAATTATGAAATGTATGAACCAATTTTATGAACTTTATTTACTGACACAGTAAACATCAAATTAGCCCCACTCCTTAATTCCAGGTATCATTTGAACCGAAGTGACAAATATTAACACGCACAATATGTTCTAACAAATTCTAACATTCGATAATGAATCTATTATTATAAATACAGATATTTGAAAGTCATTGTTAGTCGAGATTAGCAATTAGATGTTGTAAAGATCATCATGCTATTCAACAGGTTACAAGTATATATATATATGTATATTATGGGTGTGTTGTTATTACTTATATGGAACCATGGAACAAGTTAAATACGCCAGTTCTTCTTGGAATCACTATCCCTAGTAATCTTCGGTGGGATAAACATGTTGAAACATTGGAAGGCGAGAAAATTACTATTTGAAATCAAGATTCTCAAATCTATAAAACTGACCTTTGGACCTATTACAACAGTCTCCCCGCTCTCTGCAACCTCTCACAGAATAACTTGAACTAGCTTAAAAAAGTCGAAATAAGGGCGACGAAAATAATTGTTGCGGAACCTAAAGTGAACCTCATGGACTTTACAGAGAATATAATATGGAAATATAACTAGGCAGATGCAAAGAACCAACACCTTATCAATGATCTCCAACCTCCATATCGAAAAACAAATTATAAATAGCGCCAATCAATTTCCCGGGTCCCTTTCTGTATAACATCAAGAAACTAAAATGTTATCGTCCGGTTTTTTTAATGACATATTAAATGATGTTTCTTCCCTCTATGGACTTCTCCTTACATTTGTTCCACTGTTTAACTCCTGGTATGTCCAGCTGCTATTACCAACTGACCCAAGTAAAATCTTACCGACATGTTGTAAATTTAGTATAGGTATTATTATTATTATTTTAAAATGTTTCTACTAAGCATGATCATTGTTCGTAATATAATATAATACACTTTTCAGAATATATCCTTTAAATGACTAATTATTTTCGATGATGAAGCCAACGAAAGTTTTCGACATTTCCCAATCTGTTGTATTATAAAGTAATGTTATAAATAATTTTTAATTTTTACCAGGCAATTCACGTCAATATTTACAATGCTCTGGAAGCAATATCTTTAGTGGTGAAGGAAAATCCAAAAAATGTTTCAATGACGCCTGGACTACAAGTTGGATGCGACAAAGATAACGTATTCATCGAAGGAGACCGATTTCTTGATGAGATCAGAAGGGTAAGTTTCATTAAACTATAAATTCCTCAATTTAAAACTGTGGAACATAGCTAGATACAATATAACGTATATATAAGTATATCACTTTAATGCTATTAGAACAATATTGTCTGTTATAAGTGTATTTTATTAGTTTTTATTAATTTGAAAAGTTGTTTATTAATATATTTTATATTATTTATATATTTTTTAATATTCTTGCATGTTACACATTATAATATAATTAGTTATATAACAATTACCATCCATCTCACTTATGCAACTCCAATTCCTGGGATGCTGCAATACTTTGCAAATAAAACTGAAATTAAGAAGTTGCATAGCTGTACAAATTGATATATGTATTGTAGTCTTCTGCTAATTCTATTTCCTAAATGTATCGCTATACAGTAATATATATATACTATAATGTTTCTGTGGTTAATAGGGCCACATGTTTGAGGGGAGTTTGACGCCTGTTGTTAAAGTGATTGACGAACCGCGCGTTTACACTGTCTCACACAGTGGTGGCAATTTTAATTCTTTTTCAGAAAACGTGTTTTGCTAAATCAAAATATATTGTACAAAAACGTTAGGTTTGACGTGCTATTTACGAGATCATTGTTGGCCAAATCAGGATATTGCCAAATTGTCTATAACCCCAACGTTATTTTTTATAAATAACAATTAACACATACATATAATGTTATGCATATTGATGTATATATTCGATTGCAATTAATAATGTATATAAATGTTAGAATTGAATAATCCAGTAATTTATTATGGAGTTGGTCGATTATTTGTTGGTTTTGTTAAAAAATATTTGTTTCAATTTAGTTTTGTTATTATATTTTTTAAGTAGTGTATTTACTTTCCTTCGTTTGTGTGTGTGAAATTATATTTATAGTACTACGATTAATAATCTGATATTTGATCTGTACCGTATCCCCAAAATAGCAAGTCAAATTAAACTTGTAATTTTAAATTTGAACTAAAACTAATATTCCAATTCATCATTTGTTGGGTAACACACAACACATCTAGTATGGTGCACATCCTTTCATTCGTTTTCAATAAAAACTAAATAAATTAAGTTTGTTGTAACCTTTGTAATAATAAAACAATCAACATGAAAATACTATAATACTTTTCGGATAAATACATGACTTTTATAGGTACTTATATTTTGTTAACTGATTGTAAAATAATATAATTCTAAATTATTGAAGGTAAGAAACACGACGCTATCAGTGGAAATGATCGCAACGAAGACAACATATGTTACCATGACTACAGCTCAAGGGTTGACAAGTCCAGTGAAGACCGAATGGAAACGGGTGGCCACCTGGAACCCGCAGCAAGGGATCAGGTTTGAGTCTGCAATTGGTGACAATGTCGTAGCAACACTTCGACCGAACACTTTCACTGGATTCGACAACAGAACGATTCGTGTTTGTGGTTTGCTGGTATGTGTATAATTAATTATATTATTTTAAATTGTGTCCCTTAAGTTGTATACATTATGGTAACATATCCTTTAAAAAAGTAGTATTATTGTCAAAATATAAATATTAGGAGCAATAAATAACCGCAATTAATTTGTTTTAATTTGATTTAAATGTTTGTTATTATAACATGTTTTTTGAAAAAGAGTGATTTGTTATTTAGGCTGTGTAAAGATTACAAAAACATTATGAAGAGTGTCACCAAAATACTTAGTATGAATAACATGTAGGTAGATATAGTCATGTAGTCATATATAACAAAGTTAAAAGTGAATGTGAAAGCTAAAACATGGTTATGTTATAGCAAATATTATTATAACACTTACAGCATTAAAAGCAATTTTATCCATGTCATTCATTTTTATTAGTAAATCAATGTATAATAAAATAAAGACAAAGAAAGTAATAAAAACTCAACATACCCTAATTATATTCTAGTTTAATGTATAAACATTTAATTTACTATATATGCATGCAATTAATATTTAATTAATACAAATTTAAAATAAAAGCATTCATGTTGTAATAAAATGTAGACCTACATATAATTTTTAGTGTTGAACACTATTTTCAATATTTACTAAATATTTAATAATGAGTTAACAATTATTCGATTAGACAGATTTAATTTAATATTTAATTGATTTAATGAAAACTTTAAAATAATAAATACATTTGTTTTATAGCTTGTATTAATTGTTTTACTATTATACAATATGATCAGCACATACTATAGTTTCTCAAATGGAATCATAACATTATTAATCATTTGTTTTATATAATAGAAACAACTGTTCATTACCGAATTTGTAATATTGTCATTTATTACAATAATGTAATAAGTTAGTGTCTCAAGACGTGGCAATAAACAACATGGAATTATACCATTTCAATGTACTTATTGTATATTGACAAACGTTGACAAGGACATTATTACTTTTGACAACTGAAATTAATTTTGTTAATTTCAGTTGTCAACTTCCTCAGAATTCAATGGTCAACGTACATTTTTTAACATTTTATTGTATACATTTTTTTGCACGGTTATTCACATGGAACCGTCAGCGACATATTAAATATTATATAACATATTTTGAAATAATTATCGATTTTTCTACATTGATTTAAAAAATATATTTGTTTTTCCGCTTCAGTTTTGTATTGTCCTCTGAATAGGTAGTGATGTTGAAGCATTGTATGCAATGAAACATTGTTGCATGTTGCATTATTTAATGACAATGCTTTCTTGTTAAAAGGAGAAAACTTATGATTTCAAAAATATTATTAACATTACATTTTTTGCAACGTTTTCCTTATCAAATCATTAATTGTCCAACTTTCAATACATTTTAAAATCCTATTATAACATAAAATACCTTTCTTAAAACTATGTAATGCTTCATAGAAATAGAATTGTGATATCTATATGTGCAGTGTTACGTCGCTTCTTTAATTTAGAGTTAATGTCAACATCAACAAATTGACATGAATTATATTAGAATTTAGTTTAGTCGGTGATATACTTTTAGATAGAAACACCTAAGATTATATTGTAATTATGGTGTAACTGCAATCGCGAAACATATAGTGGAAAATATGTGTGAAACGATATTAAACATTATATTTTACATTATAGAATTCCAGAGGCACTAATATTAATTCAACTTTTACAACACCTTATAATTATTTATTATTGATGATTTATTGGTCATTATATGTATAATATTCATATATATATATATATATATATATATATATATAACATATAGTACATACGCATGCATACGTTACTTTTTGCATACTACTACTACTACTATAATACCTGGCTTTCGTCCTATTAGTAATGTACATACAATTACCAAATAATAGTAACAATATAATAATATTTATAATAATCATATATAATATATATTAATTAATAATATATAATAATTATATTTATTATATTATTAATATATCATGTCATACTTGTGTCAACATTTACTATATTGGGCAATTTATACAATATACAATATATATTCATTGATTTTCATAAACAGACTTACTAGCATTGAAAGTCATTTCTGATTTGTATTATTATTTAGTTGTATTAATTTATTATTATTATGATAAAATAATTATTTTTTGGTATTCAGTTGGCGCCTCAACTGCAATTTTTTAAACCTGGAACAAACAAGACACTGAATGAGACGTATGGGTTTGTCACAGCTGTTGTTCACGAACTGAGTAAATTGCTCAACTTCCGGTAAGTGACGATTAATTATATTAGTTATATCTCATTTAAATCAGGATAATTGCTATGAAATGCTGTATAAATGAAACTTGTAAAATACACAATAGTGTATCCAAATCGTAATATCTACATAGGAAAGAAAAATAAATGTTATAAAATGCAGCGCAGTAGATTCTGCGCAATATAAACAGACTGGAGCAGATGAGCAATATATTATTATAAATGTTGCAACGGTTCTAATTAAACATTGTTTTGAATTGTTGTGACAGGAATTGTGGTCAACAAATGTATTCTGAAGTTGATTCCGCGGCAAGGTTTCAAACGTGTTCTCGACATGTTAATCAGAGGTTCTAGAATACCTGGCCTGCGGCTGTAAGACCTTTTGACAAATTATGTTTGTAAAGTAATTGTAATGTAGCTGGTAAGGGTCGTCTGGTAAATTGATAATTTTCAAAGCGTGCTTTTGCAGTTCTTCGATTTTGTTGGATTCCTTTGGAGTTTGGTCCTATGACGTATAGGGGGCAGGCATATACTATAGTAGATTTCAAAGTGTAGGTTTGTAGATTTTTGTTATTTTATTGTTGTATACGATATTGTGAAGTTTCCGTTGTGGGTAGAGTTTGTTTGAGTTTTTTTGGTAAGATAGCCAATGTTCAAAAACCTTGTAAGTTAAAGTCGCTTATGTATACTGTGAACGAGTTTTAACAAGTTGGTAGTGGGGCCGGTTTATGTTGTTTTGCGAATAAATGTGCTGTCGTGCGACTTATTGAGGTTCAATAACCATAGTATAGACGCAATTTGTTTGCGCTATTGATTGTGATCTATGAAGACCAAATAATATGATGGAATATTAATGAAACCAGACTGCATAGGTCGAATCCATAAGGGTACACAATTTAATGAGAAGCCTATGTTATTTAGTACACTCGTTTTGTTTTGTGTACCATCCATTTTTGTGCAATATTTCGTATATTAAATTTATTTCGTAATCTAAACCACAACATGTTAATTTTAAATTGTGAATTTTTGCTAATGTATCGGACAATGTTAACAGTTTTAATATCTACTTATATTTATAAAGTAGTAATTTTATATTAGTATACATAATTCATCTTTATTTAGGATCCCTCATCTGCACATGAAGATCCGGGAGATATCATAGAGTAATTTATAATATTGTTTATCATACTTTTTCAAGACCTCAAATTCATACTCCACTGGATGGCAAGTGGGGGGCTAAAGTGCCGAATCAGACCTTTTTTTCTGGATGTGTTGGAGAGGTACAAAGCGGGGTAAGCTGCGTCAATAATAATATTATCTAGAAAAATGTAGTATTCCAGATTTCGAATTATTTCACGAAATTATTGTACAAATAGTGCACACTGATCAATATCATAGCTATCCAACTATTAATATCGATCAAACCGATTGATTGATATTGATCGAACATTGATTGCAATAATTAGAAAATAATTTATTAATAACATATTTTTTTATCAATTATAATTGATACAGACTGTTTGACTGATATCTGTTTTAATTTATATATAAATACATGATGTGCAGGTAAAGGAAAACTTATTTTATTTTAAACCAACTACAGCTATATAGTTCAAATAAGAAAGAAAAACAGAAAGAGCATGTTATAATAATAAGTCTAAAACATTAAATACTAATCCTTCATAAAATGGATTTTAAGATGAAAAAATAGTAAAATATTCAATAATCGGTCAAGTGACCAAGTCAGTTGCAAATTAAAAATCATGTTTATATCAACTTGTCCGCAATAATATTTGTCTTACTACCTCTCAATGTGAGCTTTATAAGTAACTTTATTTTTGAATATTTTGGTAATGCCTCCCTCGGGATACTACCCTCCATCATATTCTGTGAAAGGTGAACTTTTTGTTGTTTGGAGTTGGGTTTGTATCACTACAAGTCAATGTGCTGTACAATGATTAGACGTTTTACGGCTAACATTTACATTAGTAATGCCGTTTTAGGTGAGCACTCTTGGAGCGAGTACCTTTTCGCTTACATCGATCCGAAATGAGGCCATTGACTTCTTGATTCCAATCTTGGACGGCCCTTACGCAATCATGCTCAACGAGCCTGTTGCCACCACCGATATCTGGGGAATGTTTCGGTGAGTATATCTGTTCATCGTTCTGTTTTAATCATCCTTTATTTTATATTAATCGAAAACATTCGAGAACAAAATATTTATTGTAAAAAAGTCAATATTCATTAATTTGTTGGTATTTGCATTTACAGCAAGATGAACCTTCGGTATAATTCCATCACAATCAAAAGTCATTTTTGAGAGTAATCGATATTTACAAGCCAATTACATCCCTACACAACATATTTGTAATATGCATTACAGACCTCTGACGAAAACGATTTGGATTCTGGTTGTAGTGGCGGGGATGTCGACCGGCTTTGCGACTTGCCTCATGTCGCGCTTTAGTCCGCTATCCGCATGGAACCTGAATCTTCCTTTTCGAATACAAGAGGAAATACGGATTCAGGAAAACGTAATGAGTGCCGCTGGATCCTTCCTTCAGCAAGGTCAGCACTTCCATGACAACGATATTTAGTGCTTTCCTCGCGGTATGCTAGTAGTAAACCAAAACACGCAATTAACTAACTTGGGAATAGTTTTTGCACTAAAAGTGCCGTAAAAATATTTATTTAGTTAACTTAAAACGTTGACACAACAGTAGCGTTGCCATGAAGAACATGTTTACATGTTATAAACAGCTTCATAATGAATATATGAGCAACCAATAGCAACAGGTAAAAATAGGTCAACTTTATTTTACTTTTAATAAGTAATAGATCAAATACATATTTTCAAAACTACTAACATTTATATTTGTTATATATGCTTTTATAATCGTAGAATATATTTAAATATAAAATATTACATTATTTTACACTACAATACATTGTAAATACTAAATAATTGTGTATCTGTGTGACGTAATATATGTGCTTATATATTGTAGGTCAAGACTTTTATCCTTTCGCGGTATCCTCTCGAACTGTCATTTCTGTCTGGTGGTTCTTTTCGGTCATTATACTGTCAACTTACACCGGTCAGTGTCGAATCGGATGGTGTATATTATTCCTTTCGCATATTATATAATGATAACCCAATTCCTCTATTGCAGCCGACTTAACCTCAATTCTTGCTGCGTCAAAGACTAGTAACAAAATTAGATCGCTGGACGAATTTTCACGGCAAACCGACATTCAACTGTTTGCCGAAGAGGGCTCGACTCCCTATACCGCAATTATGGTGATGTTTATCATAAATGACAAGCTGAATAGAAGTTAACATACGGATATTCAAGCCTATAGTTAATATAAATCATTTCAGTCAACGTGCTCAATTAGTGTGTGATATACAATATATAAAACAACATACCTGTATTTTGAAGATATAATTTGAGGATATCAAATAATGAAAAATAAAATATTTTATGAATCTACCAGATTATGTTTTAATAAAATATCTCAATAATAATTGTTGCATATGTAAAATTTTAATCGATTAAACAAAATAAGAGAATCAATAGGCTAGCGTGAAGTTCAGCAAAAACAAGGGAACCGTTTCACAACATTTTACAACAATTAAATGAATTCAATTCTCTCACTTGAAAAGTATTAATCTCTGAGATCCACTGTGCCGGCATTCGATTTTGCCTTTTTTGTAGTTCGCTATAATCTCTAGTTTGCTAGAGCCCAATTAGACAGATTATCACGCATGATACTCAATATAATAACAGTGTACATTCTATGTTTTGCTGTAAGATATTGACTTTTTGTTACAGCGACTGACTTATTTCGTCTCATTGGGTACTTATTTCACTGTCGACCAAAGCGTAACTTGAATGAAGAGCGTTATCATATGTTTAATGATTTGAAGCGATTGTCCGGCGCTGTAACAAATGTCAACCTTTTGTGAACAGCATATTGTACATCTGGGGTATATTGGAAAATCCATAATATATAGAGAGATATATCCAAGTAACCTCAAAATCTACGAATCTCGTGTTTTCTGTCCCTCGTAAATAATTTAAACAATAATTGCATGGGGTCGACGACGACACCGCTACTGAAAATAACATTCTCGAGTTCCATTATGAAAAAAATAAATATATATATATATATCTATTGTTAATAGATTTATCACAGAAGCCTTTGTAATATCTTGTTTTTTGTTATTCATTTATGTTTTTGTTGATGTTGGTGTTGAATATTGGAATATAATGTTATAGTCAGTTACTTATATTATATATATACTATACTTGCATTATTTACTTAATACCTAAACATGATTCTACAGTATATGCTAATTCTAGTATTGCGAATTTCGAACATTGCTTGTCTGATGTTATTAATGCCACTAGATATACATGGAAATTACATACAATATATTTAAGCTTAAAACTGGTATAATGTAATATTATAATATTTTTTGTAACAAAAAGCAACAAACATCGTAATTTAAAAAGCATATTTCGTTTAATGAAATAGACGTATTAATGTCAATTAAAAACATATTATAATTTTTAATGGTATAAAGACCAAGTGAAAGTATTAAAATATTATTAATATATATAAATTAATATTAAAATATGCAGTAGTGCAAACAGTTTACATACAATTGAGCAATTATTTCAACATTTCCTATGAATGTTTAGTACAAATATTGACATATTTAGGCTGGTATTAGCGATGTATTAATTTGGTCTCTGTTTTGACAATAAAATATATTTATGTAATTACATTAGAAATCATGGAATTAACTAACTATTTCAAGTATTATTAAATTATTTCAAGTATTTATTTGGAAAGTAAGTAATGTATTAAAAAATATATATATATTAGCCTAATACTCACCATTTTTTGACGTAACTTTTTATTTTAAAAATAGTATAATATAATGAAAAATTAATAATAGATTAAAAATAAATAAAATGATATTAAATAATTTAAATAATTATTTAAACAAAATATAATGTATTTATATCTTTTTACCACTTGATATTCCTTACTAAAATGTTATTATTTATTCATTAAAACAATATATTAAATATATCTAAAGGCCTAAAAATCCATAATCTAAATTAACTAATATAACGTAAAATGTTCCTTATTTCTTCAAATGTTTTAAAACACTTTTGATATTAAAACACATTTTTTGAATAATGAATGTAGTTGATATCGACAAAATGAGATCTCACTAAAAATAAATATTAATAAGAAACAAAAAAATGTGTGATTTAAGAAAATTGATTGGTGAAAATAAACAACGTGACCAAACTTAGTAAAATGTGTTTAGTATGTGCTGAAACCTTCTATGTGTCCAAAATGTAAATATTTAGATTATTTTATATATTGTATGTTGTATATACTATAAATTCAGGATATTCGAAGTCTTACTTTTAAAATATTTCATTCGTATTTTTTTATTTCACTTCCATTTAGGTGTCGAAAGATAACACATTTCAACGAATGAGAGACAATCTGCACACTGGTTCGTTACCTGGAGGAGGCTGTATTACTCATGTATGGCTCCGAGGTTTCTTTTAACTACTATCATTTACTGTAATATAACCTAAAGTACAATAGATTTTATGAGAATTCTATGTATATATATATATATAGTTTCGTAATTAATAATATGGTCCAGTAAAACGGTGTTTTTAGGAAGAAAATCAATCTCGTGTATAAGTATAGTATATTGTTTACTTATGAATTATTTAAATGCATAATGTGTTGATTTAATTATGCAATTAGACAAAAAAATTAAAATTAAAAAAAAAAGTATTACTTGGCATTTTATTTATATTATTTACAAGGTTTTAATCAAAAATCTAATCGAAACTTTTTCGAAACTTAATCGAAACTTATTTTAGCTACAAATATAATAAATAATTTAGAGTTACTTAAGTTTGATAAGGTATTTGCAAAATAGTATAAACGGTATTTACTAAATACTTTATAGGAGTGTACCAATTCTCAATCACTTCATTCAAAACCTATTAAAGTAAAACTTCGCTAACTAAAACTTGTAAGGGAGTTAATGGTAAAGCATAGTTTATTTAATATTATGTAATAAAACGTTTAACCTATTTTCTTTAGTAAACCGACTTTATTAAAATTTAAAAAAATTTACGTTTTGACTATTTCGGATTATTTATTTGTTATTATTTCTGATTTAAAAATTAAAAAAACTATGTACTATATTAACTATATATTTACGCACTTTATAAGATAACCCAATGAAATATTGGATATTACACATTTAGACATAGGCTAATTCCGAAACCTTATTTCGTTGTGCAAGCAAAGCAGTACAAATTAATCGATATTTTAAATAGCGACGTTGAAATAACTGTTTTACCTTTCTGTATGTTTCACTATTAGGTCGCTAAGAACGGTCGGTCCGATCTGGCCTGCACCAACACGGTCCACTATCATCTCCACGCGATTGCAACCAGCTGCAGCCGTGCCTACATCCTGCCCGACCGCTTCTGGAGTTCCCCCATGGGGTTCCTGGTGGCCAAGGACTCCGTCTACACTGATTTGTTCAACTTTCAGTGAGTGTTGAAAACGAGTGTCTCACATTTAAAAAAAGACTTTGGTGCATAATGTTAGAGTTTTTGTTAAAATTAAGATAGGACTCTCTTCAGTAATATTATGTAAAAGGAAACAGATATCGCAAATTTTTAAAATGTGTTTTTTATTTTATCCATTGACGAGGAAAAATCTGACATTAAATTTTACTTTTATTTATAAAAAGCATTTTTTATTGTCTAATCAAAAAATGTAATTAGTCGTCTAGAAGTCTATTCTACCTTATTTAATTAATTAGTTTTATATATCTATGACATTTTGAAGAAATGTTTATTTGCATTATTATAATGTGTTACAATAAGTCTTTCCTGGCAAAAATAACGCCAACCTACGCATTTCATAGGCTTTTAATTTAAATAGATTACAATAAAAATTATACAAAAAAGGAATCAAAATCGTTTGAAATTTAACTTAAAAACTAAACCTAAAATCTACCCATCTTTACAAGCCAAATAAGTTACATGTTTGAATGTGATTATGTTATAGTCTTGTTAACTGGAATATTAGTTCAAAGGTTAACATATTCAAAGTGAGAATATATGCAAATAGATTGATGGTTTTCCCCATTGTTTTATTTGAAAAATATATATTATTAATTTTAACTATATATTATGTAAATTTCAAAATTGCGACAAGGACAAGTAAGTGGAGAAAAAGGTCGAAATAATATGTCACTTATTTATGTTATATGTACAAGATTTATAAATATTAAAAGGTTAATATTAATAGCTATTTATATTATATATATATATACTCGTTTATATACTCGTTTATATATATATACTCGTTTATAAAAAGTATTTTAAATGTTCAGAAAAAAGTTCAGCTAGATTTGTTATGTGGTCATAAGTCAATGAAAAATTGATTCTACAACCGGCTAATTGATTTGTTTAAAACTATGTATGAATTGGAGGATAAATAGGTAGTGTATTAACATATAAAGACAAATAATACTCTGTTATCTATGTAATAGAAAGAACCTTTGCATCGTGAGCTTAATTTAGGGGAGGATTTCAAGGTGTTCTACACATTATATCAAATAATAGATAAAAATCAGTATATACGTGCGCAAACAAATTGTAAGCTAAAAACTAAGGATAACGATGTTTCGCCTACGTCATCAAGAAATTAAGAACACGCGAAAAGAAACAACTATAAAAATGTAAATGTACGAATTTAAACATATTTTTTTAATATTGTTAAAATATAAATGTTAATAATTTTAATAATTAATTTTAATAATAACATAACACTATAATTCTATAATAAGTATAATTGCTTATATTATTAGTTTACGGTTAATCTATTTTATTAACTTTTAGTTATAATGCTAAGTATTTTTGAAACACCTGAATAAATAATCTACATTATTGAAAATATATCAATGATAACTATACTACTATTGCGTAGTAGAAAATTAAAGTTTTAAAACGAATGCAACATCATACAATAATAACCATTTTTGATGTTCTTTTATAATTGAAATAGTTACCTATATTAGCAATTTGAAATGAGTAAGATATTAAATGGGAACGTATGCCATGTGTATTTTGAACATATACGTGTTAACCCGATATATATTTTGTGTAGCACTAATTTTCATAAATTAGTCACATTTACAAAGATAAGTCATTATACATAATTGGAATATTTTACAAAAAACAATACTTCAATTAATAAATCACAAAGCTAGAAACAGACACACTATAACATTTGGAGAAATGATAATTAATATACTTTCTTTTTTATAATATAATATCATATATATATATATTTGGGACACTTTTGAAGTAAATACCATTTTGACGGTATCAATGAAAAGTACTTGCCTCACAATATTAATAAAAACGTGATGACATAATTTGTAACATTTTTTGCTCAACAGATAACTATAGGATATCTGTAAAATGAGAAAATACAATACATTTAGATTTTATTAAATTGAAATGAATGTGATAAAAATATGTTATATTTTAAAAGCAAATATATTATTATTGAATTGAAGTCAATATGCGTAGTGTTCTTAATTTGTCTAAATATAACAATATTCACTGATTGAATTGAGATTTTTTAAGAAAATTTTATTTTTTAATATTTCTGAAATGTTTTGTCATATAATATAAATATATTTGTGAATACGTTTTGTCATATCAGTGCACGTTGAAGTTCTTGAACTATTTCATACACATACCGAATTCATGATTTGAACTTTTTTTTAATTAATACAAGATTCAAACTTTTTAAAAATTAACACAAGATTAAACAAAATATTGTCATTATATTCTGCGTTGGCTAAATGGTATTAATAGTTTAAACATATTTATATTTTAATATTTTCAAGAATCATTCAAAAATAAAAATCTATATTTATACGATTCTGACATAATTACTTGACTACATACAAATTAGTGCAATTATGTAATAACAAATCCTTTCAATATAAAAATTGTAAAACAAATTGTGAAAAAATACTATTTAGGTGTATAAAATTAACTTTTTATAAATAGTGATTAATGGTTTTAATTTTGTGTTGCAGTATGTTGAAGATGCTGGAGTCAGGATTAATCGACTATTACTACAACATGTACTACCGAGGCGTAGCCGTCATGCGTCCCACCTGTAACGAAAGCTCGTCGGAAAGAGAGAGCAAAGATGGCGACCCAATCGGCTTCAATTACATCCTGGGTGCGTTGATCATCTGTTTGGCTCTGTATGTGGCGTCACTCGTGATCCTGGTAGTTGAGTTTATCTGGTATAAACTGGTTGGATACTGGACACTTCCTTTCTAGTTCATTAAGTCGGACCACATTGTATTAACGTGATCGATTATTGATTTCATTTTACAATTGATGGCGTGAACTTGTGTTTAACTATCACTCGATTTAAAGTTTATAATTAAAGTATTACACTTTTATTTTAATCCCTACTATCTCTGTCTAAATCATTTACTTGATTTTTCGTGATAAATGTTGATGTGTTTTTTATTTCTATCACTGATTTAACCGTAACAATGCAAAGCGTACTGAAACTGTATATCATTGTGTTTGTATTCGACAGAGAGCACTGTATTACATAATGTGTTTCCCTCGTAAGTAATAACTGTAGTACTGTTAACAATAGAGTGCATGGTGTTTTATCGGATTGTGTTTTACCAGATTGTGTTTCGTCATCTGTAGTGCAAAAAGAAACACATTGATCAGATTGAGCTCTGCAACACTTAGAAACTCTTGTTACGTCTAGAGTCTATACGTTTTTGATTAAATATGTCAAAAGATAATTAAACAAATTGGTAACAATGCGATGACGCCATATTGTTGACCTTCAAACTAAAATAACGTTTTACAGTATTTAGGAATATTAATCAATATACGAGTATACTATCCTCAAATTACAGTTTTGTATTTCACTTAGTAAGGTGTTCGTTTGTGTTTTACATTTGAAGTTGACTGTGCCATCGGTTGCTTGAATTATAATTGTTGAACTAAATTTAACATCAGTTCAAAACCATTTGATATTTATTATTGAAATTTGGTTAATAAATTATTTGAATCTATAGATATAAAACGCACTAAAACTGTATGAAAAATCCATAAACGTTTTAAATTAAAATGAAAACCCCTGTAATAATATCAGCAAATAATTTGTCAATTAAATATAATTACTTTAGCAACCGTGAATGATTTGTCAATTTCTAAACAATGCAATATGTGAATAAAAATAATAACTATATAAAATGAATAAAAATAGTGACCGTGTGTGTACAGATGATGACATCGCATCGTTGTAGTTAAATCACGCGACCATATATTTTGATAAATTACACTGGCCATGTGGCTTACATGTGTACATTTATACTATTTGTTAAGTGAGAAAGCGTGTGTAATTTTATCTATATTCCGTGCAAGCACATTTGTCAAACAAGTTTTTTTGTATCAATGATGCCTTGATTGTATATCAATAAATATTGTTTAATTAATTTAGTATTGTATTTACGAGTACTGCAAAATGTACTACATTACGCACATTATGTAATACTATTGTGTATTTGTTTTAATATGTTTTGAAATAGATTGTAGTCTAGTCGTAAGAGTTAGGGAGCTTCCTTTTTAACTTTGGAATTTATGTATTATAGATATTCATATATTTGTGTCATATCTTATATACAGAAGACAATATATTATTGTATACTATATTTGATATTTTGTGTCATACTTTATAATTCATTTTAACTATAACATTAAGGGGGAAAGTGTTAAAAAATAAAAATATATTGTTTCGTAACTATTTAGTAGATTAACTGGCACATTATACATTAATTTTCTGATTGTTATGTATGCCTTTTTACATTATATATCTTAATTATAAATATATCTATTTGTAGTTGGTTACTTTTCTGAGACGTCATATAGTGTAACATAATATATGTAGTGAAGTTATGGACTGAACTATATTGCCGTAAACAATTAACCTATATTGTACATGTTTAAAGTTAAATAGAGTTTAACGTGACAACAGTCATTTACAATAGTTATATTCAATTATGCTAGTATTAAGTTTTGTCTTATTATATGTTCAGTATAGTTCGGTTATAATACTATTAAAAATACGGAGACTATATACTATAATATCTTTTAAATTTAAACATGATAATTCAGGGGTTATTTCCCCCGAATTCAGAAAATAAGGAAACAGATTAAAGTCAAACATGTTTTTAAATATTAATAATAACAGCGTCTTTAAGATAATGTAAGGAAGAAGTTTAAACAAGTTAATTTATACATATATCTGTGACTTCTCACTTTTCTTACCTCAGCTCCAGCACATGTACGTATGTGTAATTTAATAACAGTGTTTGTTTATTCTGAAGTCTAGACTCTTCAATTACTATTCCCGTCAATTATGTATTTTAGCAACGTTCAAATCGAAAGAATAATTGCTACTACACTCTCAAACAACCACAACATTAAACAGACACGAATTTACTGGACTTATTATATACACACAATCCCACCTGTTCACATTTATTGAACCTCGTTTACTTCATTCTATTCTTTATGCATTATGTGATTACTATATTCCTAAATGTATACTTATTTTATTATATACTAGTATACTGAACGAAGATTGAAGTTAAACACTCCTAAATCATGTTTATGTTTTGAAATAAAAGTATCGGTAATATATGACGAAATAAATGAAGTTAACATTTAAATTAACATTTTAATTTAACATTAAAATCTGTTAGAAATTTCCTGAAGACAATCATGCAATTTAGTATACTGTATGCATGTGCTTGATAATTTTACTAATTAAGCGACAAATCTTACTAGCTATTTCCGATGGTTGAAATTGTGATTGGTTGCCACAATAAATAATACATATATATATAGTTTTATACAATTTACTGTTTATCAATTTTATTGTCTGAAAAATATTATACAGTAAAATGCAGACATATTGCATTATACTTTTGATTTGTGTAAAATTTGTAACACGAGCAGAACCATCAGGCGTAGGTAAGTTGATTAAAATGTTTTCTGTAATGTATGTATTTCACACAATAAATTATGAAGCGTATCCCTCAAATACTTGCAGCAAAAATAACGTGTAATGCCAAAAGGTCTTTAAGACATAACATTTATAACAAAAAAGGATAATATAATATCATACATATATATATATATACAAAGCGAAAGCCCGATACTTCCTAAACAACTCTAAAAAAATTAAAAATCTCTCCGAGAACATAACAGTTGGAATGGTTTGAAGCGAGAAGGTAAAGAGGAGGACCCTTTTGAGAAATGGATTGAAGGAATTAAGGAGACAACTAAGATGAACATGAAGAAAATGAAGACATAGAGGGAATAGCGCCAGGCGGTTCACTATATATCATTATTATATTATATATACAATATATCAGTATTCGATCAGCATCAGCATAATCATTAGTTTCGGTAGGTCGTTGGCCAACCCATATAGTGACCCGCCTGGCGCTATTCCCCAATGCCTTCATTTTCTTCATGTTCATCTTACAAGTTGTCTCCTTAATTCCTTCAATCCATTTCTCAAAAGAGTCCTACTCTTTACCTTCTCGCTTCAAAACATTCCGACTTTTATGTTCTCGGAGAGTCTTTTAATCTTTGTTTAGAGATGTTTAGGAAGTATCGGACTTTCGCTTTGTCACCAGTGTTGTTAGGGGTATTTATATATATATATATATGTAGTATGTTGATATCTGCGATGATAAATTAGTTGACACTGAAAGAAATATACAAATACTTTTAATTCAATACAGTAATATATTATATTATAATTATGTATAAAACCACGTTTTTCCACGGGATGCACACGTCATGCAGCACACACGTCATGCAGTACACACAACGTATATTATTCTCTGGAAACAATTCACGCTGCTAAGGATTCCCCAGTGAGTTAGTTAAATTTAGAATGTGTTTACTGTTGGATGATAATATTGGCGTGTTAGCTGCCGGTGTGTGAAGATTGGCTCTTCAGATTGTACAAGAGTAACACTCTCTTGGAGTGTATAATATATAATAATATCATTTTTATATTTTTGTATGGCTAAATACTATGCTTTTTTACAGACATGGTGATGATTAGTACCTATAGATATACAAGTAATGCATCATTATAAATAAAGACAAGTAATGGTCTGATATTTTGTATTATATTAATTGTAATACACTTTAATTTTTAATGTGGTTTTTCTTTTGCACAAGTAATGCATGTTGAAATTATTATTTAAAGTATTACTTAACATTAATTTAACAACTTTATTTAAATTATCATAACGAAAATATTGCAATATTTTAATAACATGAATTAATTTAATACAACTCTTTATCTTAAAAAAGCATAACTTTCAAAACATTGATCGTCTATATATTATCTCTTTCCCTATATATTGTACATGTACAATGAAAACAAAATCAGTACAATATAGTCACATATAATTATAGTAAACAACATTCCATACTTCAATATTGTATAACCTTTTCCGTGTATATGTGTTTCAAACTTTAGAAAATCTACAAGATAAAACTCTCAGAACAAAAAACTAATAATTTGTTAAAAAAATATTATTTTATATGCTATCTTGTTGAATTAATAAATAACATGCAATCACAACTGGGATAATATGAAGTGCTCTAAAGTCAGACATACTTCGTTATGCCCTAAAGTCAGACATACTTCGTTACGTCTTAAAGTCAGACATACTTCGTAACGTCCTCAATTCAGAATTCAGACATACTTCGTTACGTCTTAAAGTCAGACATACTTTGTTACGTCCTAAAGTCAAACATACTTCGTTACGTCTTAAAATCAGACATACTACGCAACGTCATAAAGTTAGACATACTTCGTTACGTCTTAAAGTCAGACATACTTCGCAACGTCCTAAAGTCAGACATACTTTGCAACGTCCTAAAGTTAGACATACTTCGTTACGTCTTAAAGTTAGACATACTTCGTAACGTCCTCAATTCAGAATTCAGACATACTTCGTTACGTCTTAAAGTCAAACATACTTCGTTACGTCTTAAAATCAGACATACTACGCAACGTCATAAAGTTAGACATACTTCGTTAC